>MU704669.1:25893-37198 GCA_026770625.1 Nicotiana glauca
ATATATATATATATATATATATATATATATATATATATATATATATATATACGCGTATATAACGCCATTTGAATCATCTTTCAGCCACTGTGGGCAACATCATCATCATATACCAGTTGACTAGGTTGCGATGCGTATATAATGTCGTAAGCTTTTTTCTGTTTCCCATATAAATATAATATACATATATATGCGTATATAACGCCATCTGGTCATGGGTCAATGCACATGAGTGAAATACATGAAAATTACGTAATAATCTCAATATTTCTTCCATATAAACTTTTCCAATTGCGTATATTTCTAAGACCCATGCACAGAAATTAATAATAATTTTCATGAGGAATCAAGAATATAGACACTCCTAATAATTCTATGAATAGAGTGATTTGCAGAAAATGTGTATTTTCTCGTTTCTTCAATATATAATTTAGACCATGCCAAAAGAAAAAGGAAAGATCTTAACATACATATACGTGGTAATATTTGAACGAATCTGCTTCTGCGAAATATGAAAGAAATTCTGCTTGAAATTTTTGAAACGAAATCTGACTGCTCTCGGAAGTTTTAATCGAAATGTTTGGCTAAGAAGTTGAACGGAAAGGGTTCTGATTTCTCACGTTTTGGTTTCAAAGGCAGATTTGCAAATTGTTGTTTGAAATGGAAAGCTTCTGCTTTGAACGTCCTTGGCTTTAAATGCCAAGGACAGATTATGGAATTTGAAGCCTTTTCAAGGCACTTCTACATAATGTCATGGATAAGTCTTATTCAAGATTTAAGTCATGATCTTGGCTATTACATTAGCCATCTGGCAAAGGTAATCACATTAGTCATTCCAATTTTGTGGCTTCATGCCACGTGGGGTGAGGTGGAATATTAATTTTTTTATCCACTTATTAATTAACCGAATAATGTTTTATTACCCCCTAATTAATCAATTACCCACATAATTTAAAAATTACTACAAATTACTTAAAATTCAATTTATATTTAAAATACTTCATATATACATTATATATTATACTACTGCGGTCACTTGATACCTTGTATGGTACTAGTTCATAATTACGGCTATTATCACTTGACCCGTATTTTATTCAGAATTGTCCACTTTCAACGAAACTCGTCTGCTTTAATCCGTGTACTTATTTATCCTTCATAACACTTATTTATCGCCTGTTAAAAATAGCATAATTACGTTAACGTCAAGATGATCGCATTCCCGAGTCGACGTTGGTTAACTGAAAACGAAATTTTAACGTACGAAAACGCAAGATATAACATTCTTCCCCCTTAGAAACATTCGTCCTCGAATGTTCAACTCCCCGTGATCTATGTAACTTTGGCAGGGTCGACTCTGTAATAACACCCCTACCAACTCTTCTCGTAGAAGCTTTATAACCAAACGCCACACAGGACCATAATTATGAAGAACGACAATAGCCTCACACGACCAATGACAATAACTAATATAAGAATCCGTACACACAGTTTGAGGTTATGACGTTTCAGTTGATCCCTTCTCTGGAGGAGGAAATAAGTAGGGATATCTAGACTTTATGTCTTCCTCGGCCTCCCAGGTCATTTCTTCCACATTGTTGTTCCTCCAAAGTACTTTCACGGAGGCTAATTCCTTATTCCGCAGCTTGTAAATTTGTTGTTCTAGGATGGTAACCGGAACTTCCTCATATAATAAGTCTTCTGTAATTTGTACATCATTCGGATGCATCACTTGGGTAGGATCGCCAATGCACTTTCATAACATAAATACGTGAAAAATTGAATGGACAGACTCCAATTCCAAGGGCAATTCTAACTCATAAGCTACTCGACCCACTCTCTGAATGACCCTGTAAGGCTTAATAGACTGTGGTATAAGTTTTTCCTTTCTTTCTGAACCTCATGACAACTTTTATCGGTGATACCCTTTGGAATACCCAGTTGTCCACCTGAAATTCCAAGTCTCATCGTCGATTATCCACATAAGCCTTATGACGACTTTGAGCTGCCACTAGCCTTTCCTGTATAAGCTTAATTATCTCGATTTCCAGTTGTACCAATTCTGGTCCTACTAATATAGTTTCCCCAACACCGGACCACCCTATAGGCGACCTACACTTTCGACCATAAAGAACTTCGTATGTAGCCATCTGAATAATAGAATGGTAACTATTATTAAATGCGAACTCAATAAGCGGCAGATGATCATCCTAGCTACCTTTGAAGTCTATTACACAAGCTCGTAACATATCCTCTAGTGTTTCAATAGTACACTCAGCTTGTCCGTCTGTCTGGGGATGAAATATTGTACTACGACTTACTTGAGTTCCCAATCCTTTTTGGAAGGACCTCCAGAAATTAGCAGTAAATTGAACTCCTCTATCCGAGATAATAAATATAAGGACTCTATGCAGCCGTATTATTTCCTTAATATAAAGTCTTGCATAATCCTCTGAGGAATATATAGTCCTAACGGGCAGAAAATAGGCTGACTTTGTAAGACTATCAACAATCACCCATATCGAGTCAAACTTATGCTGGGTATGAGGTATACCTACGATGAAGTCTATATTGATTACTTCCCATTTCCAAGTCGAAATCTCCATAGCTTGCAATAACCCACTGGGTTTTTGATGCTCAATCTTAACCTGCTGACAATTAGAACACTAGGCAACAAATTCTGCTATATCCTTTTTTATTCCGTCCCACCGATATACTTCCCTGACATCGTGATACATCTTTGTTGCTCCAGGATGGATAGAATAACGAGAATAGTGAGTTTCTCCCATAACCTGCCGATGCAGCCCTGCAATATTAGGCACACATAACCGCCCTTGATATCTGAGGACTCCATCTTCTGTAATTTCAAATGGTATCATCTCCTTCTGAAGGGTGGTATCCCTATAATGAACTAACACAGGATCCTCGTACTGGCATTCCTTTACTTTAGTTACTAATGAGAATGGTGTTGTATCCTGAAGAGTAATTCCAACGTCACTGAGTCTAGTATCTGAACTCCAAGACTAGCTAGCTGATGAACCTCATGGGCTATTCTCCTCTTTTCTGGCTGTAAATATGACAGGCTACCCATAGATCTATGGCTGAGGGCATCGGGTACTATGTTATATTGCCCGAATGGCATGAAATATCAATGTCATAATCTTTAAGTAGCTCCAACCATCTTCTTTGACGTAAATTCAATTCCTTTTTCTTGAAGATATACTGGAGGCTCTTATGATTCACATAGATATCAACATGAATGCCATATAAGTAGTGCCTCCACATCTTTAGTGCATGACTCACTGTGGCTAACTCTAGATTATGGGTCAAGTAATTCTTCTCATGCTTTCTTAGTAGTATATAAGCTACAACCTTACCATGCTGCATCAACACACAACTCAATCCAACGCCTGAAGCGTCACAGTAGATAACCTAACTATTGGTCCCTTCTGGGACTGTTAGAACCGATGCTAAAGTTAATCTGTCATTCAATGCCTGGAAACTTCGTTTGCAAGCATCGATCCATTAAAACTTAGCTCCCTTCTGAGTTAACGTATATGGTTATCCTAATATTGTAGAATTCAGGAAATTTCCTTCTTCGGATGCCCAAACTTCATCTTTTATCTCTCACAATTGTGCCCCTATCCCACTATTAGGGCAACATTTCATCTATTCTATACGTTACAAGTCTTAGACTCCTTTGAGTTCATTCGGGCTATACTGAGCCTTCTATAACTTAGAGAAACCATCATCTCTCTTATGAACTTATTCCCAAGAACTTATCCATTCTTGTCACCTTTTACTCATCTTTTCTTATCCTTCCTCCTATCTTCCTAAAACCTTGTTGCTCTACCATAATTTAGCTTGCGACCTACACATATCTATTTATACTTATTCGCAACCTTTCTTCAACCTACTTGCACCGTAGATTTCCTTATGTTATCCCGAAATATCAAGCAAGGCACCACATACCACTTTGGTCAAAGGTGCTTAGAAGAGAGGAAAATTCCTTTACAAGTTTTTTGTAATAACCTGCGAAAAGAAGCTATGAACCTTCATCGGTGTTCTGGGTCTAGGCAAAGTCTTCACTGCCTCAGTCTCTTGTGTATCCACTCGGATATCTTTACCCGAAATAATATGCCCAAGAAAAGCTACAGAGTTCAACCAAAATTCATATTTAGAAAATTTTACATACAATTTACCTTCTTGTAAAACTCTAAGCATAGTACACAGATGATTTGCATGCTCAGTCCTCTAAACGAGAATATACCAATATATCGTCAATAAATATAATTACGAGCATATCTAAAAAAAACTTGAACACATGGTTCATAAAATCCATGAATACTGCTAGGGCATGTAGTAAGCACCACCAGGTTTTTGATGCTCAATCTTAACCTGCTGACAGTTAGGACACTGGGCAAAAAAATTTGCTATATCTTTTTTTATTCCGTCCTACCAATATACTTCCCTGACATCATGATACATCTTTGTTGCTCCTAGATGGATAGAATAACGAGAATAGTAAGTTTCTCCCATAACCTATCGACGCAGCCCTGCAATATTAGGCACATATAACCGCTCTTGATATCTGAGGACTCCATCTTCTGTAATTTCAAACAGTGTCTTCTCCTTCTGAAGGGTGGTATCCCTATAATGAACTAACACGAGATCCTCGTACTGGCGTTCCTTTACTTCAATTACTAATGAGGATGTTGTCGTATCTTGAAGAGTAATTCCAATGTCACCTGAGTCCAGTATCCGAACTCCAAGACTAGCTGGCTGATGAAACTCATGAGCTATTCCCCTCTTTTCTGGCTGTAAATATAACAAGCTACCCATAGATCTACTGCTTAGGGCACAGGCAACTACGTTCGCTTTCCCCGGATGGTATGAAATATCAACGTCATAATCTTTAAGTAGCTCCAACCATCTTCTTTGACGTAAATTCAATTCCTTTTTCTTGAAGATATACTGGATGGAGGCTTTTAGGATTTGCATAGATATCAACATGGATGCCGTACAAGTAGTGCCTCCACATATTTAGTGCATGAATCACTGCGGCTAACCCTAGATCATGGGTCGGGTAGTTCTTCTCATGCTTCCTTAGTTGTCTATAAGCTAGAACCTTACCATGCTGCATCAACACACAACCCAATCCAACGCTTGAAACGTCACCGTAGATAACCTAACTATTGCTCCCTTCTGGGAGTTTTAGAACCGGTGCTGAAGTTAATCTGTCCTTCAATGCCTGGAAACTCCGTTCGCAAGCATTGGTCCATTAAAAATTCCCTCTTTATAGGCCCAAACTTCATCTTCTATCCCTCACAATTGCGCCCTTATCCCACTATTAGGGCAACATTTCATCTATTATAAACGTTACTAGTCTTAGACTCCTTTGAGTTCATTCAGGCTATACTGAGCCTTCTATAACTTATAGAAACTATCATATCTCTTATGAACTTATTCCTAAGGACTTATCCATTCTTATTACCTTTTTACTCATCTTTTCTTATCCTTTCTACTGTCTTCCTAGAACCTTGTCGCTCTACCATACTTTAGCTTGCGACCTACACATATCTATTTATACTTGTTTGCAACCTTTCTTCAACCTACTTGCACCATAGATTTCCTTATGTTATCCCGGAACATCAAGCAAGGCACCACATACCACTCTGGACAAAGGTCCTTAAAAGAGAAGAAAACTCTGTTACAAGTTTCTTGTAATAACTATCAAAAGAAGCTATGAACCTTCATCGGTGTTGTGGGTCTAGGCAAAGTCTTCACTGCCCCAGTCTCTTGTGTATCCACTCGGATGTCTTTACTCGAAATAATATGCCTAAGAAAAACTACAGAGTTTAAACATAATTCATATTTAGAAAATTTTACATACAACTTCCCTTCTTGTAGAACTTTGAGCATAGTACGCAGATGATTTGCATGCTCAGTTCTCTAAACGAGAATATACCAATATATCGTCAATAAATACAATTACGAACAGATCTGGAAAAAAAAAATTCAACACACGATTCATCAAATCCATGAATACTGCTGGAGCATTGGTCAAACCAAACGACATAACATGAAACTCAAAGTGCCTGTATCTGATCCTGAATGTTGTCTTCGGAATATTTTCCTCCTTAACACTTACCTAATGGTACTCGGACCTCAAGTCCATCTTTGAAAAATACTTGGCACCTTGCAACTGATTAAATAAATCATCAATTCTCGGGAGCGAGTACTTATTCTTTATCGTTACCTTATTCAGTTGGCTATAATCAATACACATTCATAGGGAACCATCATTCTTTCACAAACAACACAAGTGTTCCTCGTGGTGATGTACTAGGTCGGATAAAACCTTTTTTTCAAACAAGTCCCTTAGTTGTTTCTTTAACTTTTTTCAGCTCTGTGAGGGCCATTCTATAGGGGAATATATATATATTGGATGAGTATATGGTTGTAGGTCAATGACAAACTCAATTTCTCGCTCTGGCAGAAGACCCGGAAGCTCATCAGAAAAACATCGGGAAACTTATTATCTACAGGAAAGGACTGAATGGTTGGTAATTTTAATTCAGCATCCCAACCCTGAACTAAGTGATAGATATAGTCCTTTATGATCATCTTCCTTGCCTTGAGATAGGAGATAATTTTACCTCTTGGCGATGCGGTATTACCTTTCCATTCTAAAACAGGCTCTCATTGAAGCTGAAATCAAATCTTTGATCTACACTTGATGTTAGCATAACAAAAGGCCAACCAATCTATACTCATTATAATATCAAGTTGTACCCAACCGAACACCATGTACCTTATCTTTATTAATTATCAATTCTATCACATGCCATTTTGGGTTAGGTCAATATATATAGGTAACAATATTGAAACTTAACTCGCATAGCTAATTTTGAAAAAGGTTTATATACATAGGGGTCGACTAGGCCGTAGACATATCATACCCAAAACTATATACAAGATACTGTTTGTAAAACCTCTAAGTTGGCATAATCACAATATATACAAATTGGGACGGGGCTCCTTACCTTCTCATAAAACAACCAAACACATTTAGAACCCTGACTTGGTAATATTCCAAGAAGAGGTGGAACTCATCAATCAAAAACTCACACTTGGAGGAAATCTAAAGTAGAGGGTCCTCGCCTCGTCCTATATAACCTCGATCAGACACACTTCGAAGCATAATATTTATGACCTTATCAGTTACCTTCCTCATCTTGGCCCGATTACTATCTTCTTCCTCTGCGTATCCCATAACATGCACCGACGAACCTTGATTGACGCACTCCTAAGACTGTGGACTATCCGGAACCTCAGAAGAGCTGGTGTCCTCAAATACCTTGACATAGTTTTGAGCCCGAGGGAATCCCGGCTGTGCCAATCCATGCATACTCCTCTCATACCATGATCAACGGGCTGTGAAACTAAGGACCTTGGTGAGGTCAGAACTCCTCTCACCCTATCTACTGCCAGAGTGGTCGAAATAACTTTTGAACGGATGACTCGTATGGATCCTCGGATGGATACTCCTCAATAGAACCCATGATCTCCGATGGGTCTGAATCCATAGAATAATTTATCTCTCTTTCTAACACCTTCATAGCCTTCTGACCCATGCTAGCGACTGTAGTCTTCAGAGACATCGCTAAAAACGTAATACATCGTTAGGAATACGAATGCTTATTTTTCACGATCTAAGATAAAAAGAGAGAATAACATCCTATATGTCATGTAGCCTCCTGTCTATACGTGTGGTGCACAACACACCCAAGCCCGAATATGTAATTAGTTTCGAAATCCGACCCCAAATTGAGGTCTATATCCCTAATTTATAAAAACTCCAAATTCTTCCAAAATCTCTAATTCTACCATGAAAGAACAAGATTTAAGACTAGAAATATAATAAGTGATGATGGAAATGGAAGGAAATGAGTTAAAGAATACTAACCTATAATTTGGTGTTGAATTCCCTCTTCGAAAATTTCCCTAGGTCGAGTTCTAGTGAAAGGGATATCAAATTTTGAAGAAATCTTGTGTTGGAGTATGTTTTAAAATTACTGAACATGCCTTCTTCGCATTCATGAGAGACCTGTCACGATCGTGAAGCCGTGGCCCTATTGGCCGATACGTTCGCAAAGGCATACTCCCCGCGGCCTCCGCGTTCGCAACCCAAGTGCTGCATTTGTGATGAGTTCTTTTCCCTTCCCCCAGGTCCCATGCTTCGCGTTCGCGATAGCCTAGTTGGGTTCGCGAAGGGTAAGACCCCACTGTTCCGCGTTCGCGACCCAGTCTACGCGTTCGCCGTAAAGGAAAAATTACCCCTGCCCAACTTATCCTTCGCATTTGCGAGAGAAGCTTTGTGAACGCGAAGAAGGAAACCAGCAAGTCCTGTGTGCGGCAGAAAATCAAATATTTCTAAGTCTAAAACATCTCGAAACCTATTCAAAATGCACCCGAGCCCTCGGGGCTTCAACTCGAACATGCACACAAGTCTTAAAACATCATACGAACTTGCTCGCACGATCAAATCGCCAAAATAACACCTAGATCTACAAATTTAGCACCAAATTGCATGAAATTTTCAAGAAAGTTTTAGAACTTCTATTTTCTCAAGTGAAGGTTCGAATCACATCAAATCAGTTTCATTTCTCACCAAATTTCACAGATAAGGTACAAATATCATAACGGACCTGTATCAGACTCCGGAACTAAAATACGGATCCGATACTAATAAGATCAAATATTAACCAAATTCTTAAAACCATTATAAATTATGTCTTTCAATTTTAATAAAAAATTCTTATCTTGAGCTAGGACCTCGGAAGCCGATTCCGGGTATATGCCCAGGTCACATATTTTACTACAGACCCACTAGGACCGTCAAAATACAGATCCAGATCCGTTTACTCAAAATGTTGACCTAAGTCAACTAAAATCAACTTTTAAGCCAAAAATTATTATTTCGTTAATTTTTCACATAAAAACTTTCTGAAAACACGTTAGGACTGCGCATGCAAATCGAGGAGGAATAAAATGAGATTTTGAAGGCCTCGAAATACTGAATCGAGTTCTAAAACATAAGATGATCTTTTGGGTCATCACAATTAAGATTAACACAATTGAATGTGAATACACAATCAATGAAAATCAATAATTTTACCTTTTGAGTGAGATCTCTAAGCAATCTTCTTTTCTCATGCTTCGTATATATTTTATATGAAATATATTAATTTAATTCTTATAAAAATACGAAATCCCATAATAAAATGTTGACCGAATTTATTATCTTTCGTAGGTGAATTATATGTTGAATAAATTAAATTATAATTTATTATGATTTCCTTTTCTGATCATTTGACCCTTTTAATTAATTAATTATTAAGGAACCTCGCCATTTTCTTGTATGGCGAAGTCAGGAAAGCAATAACCTTTTATTAAATACAAACTTCATTATTTTCTATGGCAACATAATAGAAACAATAAATCTCTCTTCGTGGTTTACAAGTTCTTACTCCAATTGCCCAAGTTTGCATTAGAAATGTAACGACCCGACCTGTCGTCTCATGTATCTCCGCCTCGTTTTTCCCATTTTATGCTTCTATATGTTTCACTACATGTGTTTGGTGATTTGAAGTAATTCGGATAGAGTTTGGTTGGAAATGAGACACTTAGTCTCTTTTAAGAAGACTTAAATTGAAAAAGTCAACCGTATGTTGACTTGTGAGTTAGAGGGCTCGGAATTGAATTCCGATGAATCGGTTAGCTCCGGATGATGATTTAAGGCTTAGGAGCGCAATCGAAAGTAATTTTGGAGGTCCGGTGAAGAAGTTAGCCTATTTTGGCGAAGTTTGAATTTTGGCGGATTCCGGTTGATAGGCGAGATTTTGATCCGAGGGTCAGAATGAAATTCCGACAGTTTTAATAGCTCCGTTAGGTGATTTTGGACATGTGTGCAAAATTTCATGTCATTCAGACGTCGTTTAGTTGGGTTTCTGATCGAATGTGCAATTCGGAAGTTTTAAGAAAATTTAGACTTTGATTTGATGATAAATGAGGATTTTGATGTTAACGGTAGCGTTTTTATGATTCGAGTAAGTTTGAATAATGTATCAGATCATGTCTGTGCTTTTGTTTGAGGTCCCGGGGGCCTCGGGGTGATTTCGGATTGCTAACGGAAATTTTTGAGTTGAAAAATGCAACAGAAAAATTGCAGAGAACTTTTGTTCTATGCGATCGCAGAGGGTTTCATGCGATCGCATAGAAGGAATTATGGGGCCTGTTTGGTTGTGCTATGCGATCACATAGGGAGTGTTGCGACCGCATAGAGTAATTTGAGACCCTAGAAATTTGTTCTATGCAATCATAGAGGGTTAGCTACAGTACCCGAAATTTTGTTCTATGCGATCGCAATGCTCTAATGCGATCGCATAGTGTTAGCTACAGTACCCAGGATTTTTGTTCTATGCAATCACATAGAGTTATCTACAGTGCCCGAAAATTTTTTTCTATGCGATCGCAGGAGCTCTAATACGATCGCACAGTGTTAGATACAATACCCGGACAGAATGTTAAAAATATTTCATCCGCGAACCCAACCCATTTTTTAACCATTTTTGGTCATTCTTGAGAGCTTTTAGACGGGAATTGAAGGGGTTTTGATGGGAAGTGATTGGAGGTAAGTCCTATGAACTAAATACATGTTTTTATTGAAGAATCATCCATGGAATTCATGAAAATGTAGCAAAATTCTAAGAAATTATGGCTTGGAGCAAAAACACTAAATTTAGGATTTGAGGGGCCATTTGTGGTCCGATTTGGGAGTTCTTGGTATGTACGGACTCATGGCGAGACGAGGATTTCGGAAATGTAAATTTTGTAATTTTTTGAGAAGCGGGCCCGGGACTCGAGTTTTGCTAGTTTCGAGATTTTTGTTATATTTCGATTGTTTTCGATTGGGTATTGTTCCATTTGCATATTGTGATGTATTCGCTCTATTTTTGGCTAGTTTCGACGCGTGTGGAGGCCAATTTGAGGGGCAAAGGCGTCGCGGGCTTGAGATTTTGCCGGTTCGAGGTAGGTAATATTTGTAAATGATGTCCTGAGGGTTTGTAAACCCCGGACTTGCACATCATAGTGCTGTATTGAGGTGACTAGCATGCCGGATAATGGACGTGGGGTAGAGCACCATTGGGGATGGTGAATTGGTCCATCCCGCTTAATAAAAATACTACCTAATTGCTTGAAATTGAATTGACACCCTAATAAAGATATTAATTATCATGAA
>MU704673.1:4172-21695 GCA_026770625.1 Nicotiana glauca
AGTAGAGAAAACTTACCCCAATCCATATGGTGAATATCTCCTCCAAAATCTCCCAAATTCGAGCTCCCCAACTCAAAATATGACCGAATGAGCAAACCCTAGTTTTATGTATTTTTTTACCAGTTATTCTGCCTCGTTTCTCACGCCAAACGATTCCGAAACTCCTATTTTATGCCTCCAATGGATTCCTTGTAAAATTCTAATCAAGTTAGGCTTTTGAATCACTCAATTTGACCTTATAATGAATGAGATATGTAGGTTTTAATATGTGCAAATAATGCAGGTTTTTAAATACGCTGCTAGTGGCAATTTCATAATTACTCTGAAAAATCTGGCAACCTAATTCTTAGTAAAATGACCATAAAATCCTCATACAATATCCAAATTTAATAATTTTTTTGCTACAGGTCGCTAATTACGATACGGATCTAATGCTTCAATAAAACAAAAAGAAATAGGAGCTCATTTGTTCAATATGATATCATTTATGCTTGAAGAAACGACATTGAAACATAAGAAAAACAAGCACAACACAACCCAAACTTATCCGAAACTCATCCGAGGCCCTCGGGACCTCAACCAATAATTCTAACAAGTCATATATCACTATGCAAACTTACTCGAACCTCCGAAACACTCAAAACAACACCAAAACACCAAATCAACCTCGAATTCAAGCCTAAGAACTTCTAAACTTTCAACTTTCGCCAATTCAAGCCTAATTCTACCACGGACCTCCAAATTATATTCCGGACATACTCCTAAATCAACAATGACCAACGAAGCTAATCGAATCATAAAAATCCAAATCCAAATTCGTTTACTCATAAGTCAACTTCCAATTGACTTTTCTAACTTAGCTTTCTAACTAAGAGACAAAATGATTATTTCACTCCAAAACTACTCCAAACCTAAACCTACTAACTCGATACAAATCAATACAGCTTAACAACACATAAAGAAATAGAAATGAGAGAAACGGGTATACAACTCGTAGAACTCCTAATTGGGTCGTTACAATATATGACAATATGGCAATTAAAAGTTAAAAAATAATCTATTTGGAAGCTTATTTTTAAATTTTCTTCACTTCCACGCGCTTAAAAGAGAGTATATCCACACTCTTTGTCACATCGGCGTCCAGGGGGTAATGGCTCTCAAAAGGCCTAGTTAAAGTGTATAATTAACACCACAAATAATTTAGAGCTGTAACTAATACTCTGTGTTAAATTTAAGGAAGTTTGTACGTATTCTACCTAAGAAAAAAGAGAGTTATAATTTTGTAGACTCTCACTCCCATATTTTAAATGTTAATCTTTAGCGTCATAAGAAAGAAGATAGTTGCAATTTCGTAGACTACCAACTCTTTCTCTCTTTGAAGAGATCTAAAGACTTTCGTGAAGAACTTTGAAAGCTTTTCCAAACGTGTCTTTTCGTAAAATTATTCGGTGGATCGACAGTTACACGTGTTAATATGATCAACAAGTGTTTGTGATTTTGCTTTTTTTTTTTCTCTGAGAAAAATAGACAATTACACGTGTTATTATAAAATCAGTAATAGTTTATCAATTTCGTCACTCTTTATGTTTATGTGGAGAACTGACAACTACACATGTTATATTATTAGCAATCACTTTTCTCACTCTTTTTGTTTACGTGGAAGACCGACAATTACGCGTGGTACCACGAAATGGTCGAATCTTTTCTTGTAATAAGTTCATCCGGAAGATATTCGATATTTATCAACTTCTTTAATTTAAAGTTACTATGCGTAAGGCTCGTTAAGAAAAAAAGCACTTCCTTATAGAAGTTATCATACTTAATCTCAAATCATGAATATCATATTTTTCACAAGGTACGCCCCACTTAGCCATTGTGAAAGAGGAAGACTAAAGAATTGGAATTGACATTGTCTAAGGATAGGGAAATAAGTACATACTAATTATGCGTTTGGAGAAAAAGCTCCAAATACCATGTATATTTCCACTCTTCACATGCATTTGAATTGACTTAAAAACATCTTTTCGCATTTTGAAATCTATAACGTAAGAAAAAAAAAAGGAAAGGAAACTTCAATGAGAAGAGAAATTAAAGACTTGTCATTTGACTTCATCTAACAGCTAATTCACCACCTTTTACATGTTCAATGACTTGCTATAACAAATCATATACATTCAACCTCTCCATAACAGTCTTATTTATTTTGATATTTTGGTTTTTATAATAAATGTGTGTTATATACTTATAACAATATTTGACATTTAAATAATTTGTAATGATAATGGCAATTAAAAGTTAAAAAATAATCTATTTGGAAGCTGAATTTTAAATTTTTCTTCACTTCTACGCGCTTAAAAGAGAGTATATCCACACTCTTTGCCACATTGGCGTTCAAGAGCTAATGGCTCTCAAAAGGCTAAGTTAAAGGGGTAAGTAACACCACAAATAATTTAGAGCTGTTACTAATAATCCGTGTCATATTTAGAGTAATTTTACGTATTTTGCCTATGAAAAAATAGAGTTATAATTTTGTAGACTCTCACTCCCACATTTTAAATGTTAATCTTTAGCGTCATAAGAAAGAAGATAGTTGCAATTTTGTAGACTACCAACTCCTTCTCTCTTTGAAGAGATCTAAAGAATTTCGTGAAAAACTTTGAAAGTTGTTCCAAACGTATCTTTTCATAAAATCATTCGGAGGATCGACAATTACACGTGTTACTATGATCAACAAGTGTTTGTGTTTTTGTTTTTTTTTTTCTCTGGAAACAACCGACAATTACACGTGTTATTATAAAATCAGTAACTGTTTATCAATTTCATCGCTCTTTATGTTTTATGTGGAGAACTGACAACGACACGTAATATGTTATTAGTAACCACTTTTTTCACTCTTTTATATATGTGGAAGACTGACAATTACACATGTTAACACGAAACGTCTGAATCTTTTTAGGTAATATTGACTTTCCAATTGATATTCGGTATTTATTGACTTCATTAATTTAAACTTACAATGCATAAGGCTCGTTTGGAGAAGAAGCGCTTCCTTCTAAAAGTTTTCATACCTTGTCCCAAGGAACTCGAGACCTAAATTTGAGTACAAAGATATTATCACATTTTTCACAAGGTACGCCCCACTTAGCCATTATCAAAGAGGAAGACTAAAGATTTGGAATTGACATTGACTAAGGAAATGGAAACAGGTACATACTAATTAATTAGAATATTTATCTTTTATAGCAAAGGTTAATACTTTATTTATTATAAATAAATATTCTTTTAAAAAATTATCTTCCCTTTTAATTTTTATAGCAAAATATTATTTAAGCCCACTTCCTACCTTTAAGCCATTAACTTGACTTGCTTTACCAAATCATTTATCATTTTGGGTTCCACAGAAGGAGCAAAAAAAAAAAGCTAGATTTATAATTGATAATGAAAAAATAGCCACAATTTCAAAAGTGATCGAAAATTAGCCATTTTTTCAGGTAAAGATAAAAGCTGAATAAAAATACGCCCTTAAAAAATTCAAAAATATTTCACATACTATGCTGGAAATTTCAATGTTTCAATAAAATAATAATTATCTTTTAATAATTTTGCAAACGCTGATTATTTTTTAATTATCGGATGTTATTTTCACAAAACTCAAAGCGAGTCTAAGGTCTTCCACGAACGATGGTTCCAGTAGCCCGTTCTTAGGTACATTTGCTTTTGCTTCTATACTCGATAAAATTTGCCAATGACTTAAGGCAACATGACGTTATTTTGGTGATTATATATTGATTTGTTAGCTAGCAACTTACATTAAGATTATAAGTGACCTGTGTATAAATATTTACTAGTAAATTGGGAGAGGTAACATGAGAAAGTAAAAGCGAAAAACAAACATAAACTAGTAAATTGTTCTTATTTAGTAGTAAGAATTGGGGAAAGGTAATTAGACAGGACATGACGCATTATTAACTCTCCGAGGACATAATCCTAGATATATGAGAGCATGGACGTCAAGAATTAGAGTAGAAGGTTAATTGGTTGCCGAACGATTCTGTCTTTTCCGTAGGAGAGCATGGTTCTAGTTTAGAGCAACTTATTTGCTCCATTTTCTCCTTGTCAGTATCATTACAATTATTCTATTTAAGGGTGGGCATAACTTGGGCAAATCCGAAATTCAAATCGAAATTCGAATTTTTTGGATTTTTACTTTGGACTTTCGGATTATGGATTGGTTTTGGATTTAATTTTAAATTTTTTTGGATTTCGAATTGGATATTAGATTTACTACTTCGGATTTTTGGATATCCGAAATTCGTATAATTAATATTTAGTCCATTATTCATATACCAATAGTAATAAGATTAATACCCTACCAATTATATATTATTTCATATATTTAAGATTAATTACTTTCTATTTGGACATGATTTTACTATTGCTACTTCTTATCGACCGTACTATTGTCTCTGTTGCATTTTCTTAATAATAATTTCCTTACTTGAATACTTTTGGATGATTGTAGTGAGAATGAAAAACTTTTCACGCAGTTTAACATGAGCACTTCATTTGGATATTCATTTTTGTAAAAAATAAAAATAAAAAAATCTCAACTTATAAGCTCAAAAGCAAAAATTTATTTTTCTAACAAAGTAGTCTTTTTTGCAGGTATAACTATCCTGTATATACTCTATGCTTTAAGGAGGCTCCAAGTGGTGGTATTAGTACCTAGTACTCAATCCACTAGAGAAGATCTAAACATAGAGTACAGGGTGGTTCAAAGGAAGCACATACTAGGTGTTAGAATATGGTACGTCAGGAATTTGGTCACAACAAAGAGAGAACAACAACTGACAAAAATGAACAGCAAGCAAATATGTGTGGACACAAAGCCATACAAGGTGCAGACAGTTACATTCAAGGAAGGTAACTGGATGAAGCAAATGTGTGGAAAATTCAAGCATAATAGAGGCTACACATCACAATACACAGGAAATCAAGCAATGGTGATATTTCAGCATATTCAAATCCTTAGGGAAGAGAGCAGTTTGAAGAAAGAGAGATCAGAGGTCCAATCATATGGTCATTATGCTCAAATCCTTTTGGAAGAGAGCATAATGATCTTTTTAACTAACTCAGCTTCTTTTTTTGTAGGTACATGGATTGTGGTATTGTTTTATGGTGCAATTGAGGCTCTATTGGTGGTATTAATACTTAGCATTCATTCCAATGAACTAAAATTACCCATAGACAATGCCATATTTTCAAGCTTTCTCAACAGAGTGTTGACAGTTTTATTTCCAATTTCAAAGGAAAATAGCTGGATGATGCACATGAGGAAACAAGATTACAAGCATAAGCAGAATTATCATTTGCACGCTCAAGCAAATGCTAGTATGAGGCACACAGGTGCACAAAATACAGACAACAAAATCCCAAAGTATCAGGGATCTAAGTGGATGAAGCATTTGTGTCACAAAACCATAGAGCAAAAGGAGAGACACAAAAATCAACAATTAGAGTGTCTCACACATATCAACTCAAAGGCTAAATCTAAGAAAAGGCAGATGAAGATGATAAAGGCAGTACAACTATACATGATCATTAAGATGAAAGATCTGGTTGTGAGTCCTACATGCAATACAAAAAGGACAAAGGAAAATATCCTATTGAGCTATGACACCTTACTCAGAGACTGGCAATCCACGATTGGCACTTCAGAGGCAGCTGATAAGGCAGAACAACTACAGGCACATTTGAAGCTCAATTATTACAAGCAGCAGGCAAATCAGGGCTTCAGTTTCAAGCTTCAGGAGAACAATAATGGACAAAATCAATGGAGGAAAGAATTTTCTAAAGAAGTAAAGATTAGGAGTTGGGAGAAGGATACTCGGATTCCATTACATAGCAGATCCCATGAGCAACAGTATAATAATGAGTGGCATATCAAGGTGAAAGCAACAATCCATGGGAATCATTTATGGTGGAGAGGGATTTTTAGTGGAAGGAGATTTGGAAATGGGGAGAAGAGTCGGAGCTACAGAAAGGGGGAAATGGGAATTGGGAAGTGTACTGAAGGGGCTAATGAATTAGGCAAGTGTATAGGGGAGTCGGTGAAGTATACACGTGGTCAAACATAGGGGAGGTTATTAAGTGGCTAAGTTTTAAATATTTAAACTTACTAAGGTGGAGTGGCTATTTGATTAGAAACACATTTAGGAGGGGCTATTATGCAAAGGGTAAGAAGTGGTTAAGAGTGCAAAAGGCAGGTTCAAGGAAGGTTAGACATTATAGGTGCTATTACTGCAATTTTCATTGTTGGTCCAAATGGCATTATAAATAAATTGGGCTAACTGGGCAATTAGACATATGAGCCTTTATTTGGGCTTACATGTGGATTGCTGCCTCAAGACTGAATGTGGAATTCTTGTTATGGGCTAGTTTTATTTTTTTCACTTATAGAAATCATTTTGTGATATCATTTTTGAGTAACTCACTCAATTTTGATAATAGGACCTTTGTAGTGTTCAAGTTCTATTTTTTTACACTTTCTTAAAATTCATGACATTGTATTTTGTTTTTTTTTATATATAAATAAAAACTAGCCCTAGGCCCTGCCTAGTGGATTGCCAAAAAAAAAAGCAAAAATTCAAATATTCAAATAGACTAAAGTGAAACCGGACTTAAAAAATACGATCCAATCCGAGCCTATTTCGATTAGATCACAACTAAAAAATCAGGTTTTAGCGACAGATAAATTCTATAGCTAAACAGAAAAATCTGTCGATAATCTCATTTAGCGACAGATTAGCAACAGATTATCAAAAAATGCTGTTAGCTGGCAGCGTTTTAGTGATAGATTACCGACGATGTTCATATCTAATTCTATTTTTTTTTTTTTGGTAGTGGATTTCGACTGTTATTTCTTCAATCCGAAAACTGAAAATTCAAAGTGAAATTTTCATATTCAGTCTAAGTTGCCCGAACGCCCACCCCTAATTCTATTATTATCTTCTCTTCTTCTTCAATTTTATTATTATAATTACTATGTCTTTCACTATGGTTATATTTTCTATGTTTGCGGCAATATTTTTCTTTTCTTTGGTATTTTCATCAAAAAAAATTTTAATTACTCTTCTAATTTTTAAACTTATTTTGAAAATATTTTTCTTTAGCCGAGAGTCTATTGAAATAATTTTTGTACCTTGTGTAGGGTAAAGGTGTACCCAAACTAACCCTGTCGTGATGGCGTCTATCGTGGTACAAGGCAAGCCGATACATTTTCAAAACAAAATGATATTTTCCTTTTCAAGACAAATTCCAAGCTATATAATATAAAACCTTAAATAAGGAGTTCAAATCAAAATAAAAGTACGAAAAAGAAAGCCCGACATCGGAGTGTCACTAAGTCATGAGTAACGACTACAATTGTTCTAAAAATAGCAAGACTAACATAGTCTGAGAATAACCAAAATACGCTAAGGGAAGATAAAGAAGGAGAAAAGCAGGACTGCGATCTCCAGACAGCTACCTCGCTATCTCCGATGATCCGCTACTGAGTAAATAAACAACAGCTACTGTGGCTAGAGATACCTGGATCTGCACACAAGGTGCAGGGCATAACGTGAGTAAACCAACTCAGTAAGTAACAAGTCCAAACTATGGACTGATAGGTAGTGACGTACTTAACCTCAGCAGGTAATAGAAATAAACATTGCAAAAAAGTAGGCATGCTTTCAATTCAAGTATTCAGCTCAAGCAGTACAGCGAACTCAGTAAGTAACAAGTCCAAACTATGGACTGATAGGTAGTGACGTACTTAACCTCAGCAGGTAATAGAAATAAACTGTGCAAAAAAGTAGGCATGCTTTCAATTCAAGTATTCAGCTTAAGCAGTACAGCGAATACAAATCTGGACAATGTGAAGTATAAAGCTCAGCTAATCTCTACGTGCCAATGCATAGAATGCATGAAAATGTACCATGTGCCTTGATCACGCCGAATTATTCCTTACAAAAAGGATTAAGTGGTCGCTGCAAATATAATTCAGTTTAAGTCCGGAGTCGATTCCCACAGGGACCTAACCTATTTACTACAACTTTTAACACGGCTAATGATAAGCTCAAACAATTCCGAATGCAAGATTTTTAATGGATAATGAGTAGAATCTAGATAACTAAGGAAAAATAACAATAAAACTAGCAGTAATCAAGAATAAAGTTGAATGTAATGGTAAAATGGTCTAGGGTTATTGATTTCCCCAATTGTCGGATTAATTTCTGACACGTTAGCTATAATCTCGCCATAACACTCTATAAGGAATATGAGTTCTGGGCTACCGCAATTATATCTCGATCAATTACGATAATTTACTAGAAGTATTCTCTCGAACTACTCTTGTTAATAATTTATGCAACTCAGAATTATCCTAGTAAAGTTTCGTTATCTCTAACCCTACTTTTAAATTCAAGTAATTAATCTCTTAACTTACCCGAATGTGGTGTTGTTCAACAACAATCTAACCAAGTTTTTTTCTCAAGCAACACAAGATAACGAGACACGATTAATCAAGGGCCCTTTCAATTAACCACAAGACAACACATAGTTGTACCATCATAGAGTAAAAAAGGGATCAATTATATCAAAACCGAGTCAAAATTTCATCTAACAATTGGTTCTATTAATCCTAGATGCAGGTTTAGCTACTCATACTAATAGATAAAAATTCACTATAGAAAGTCATAATCAACAATGGAATTAAAAAGAAGAAGATGAAAATTCTAAGGAAATTATCTATCTTTCTCCAGTGTTCCTGCCTTCAAAATCTCTCTAAAAACACCTCTACGTCTCTTCTTGGCAAATTAGGCTTCATATAGGTTTAGGTTAGTCACCTTGGAAATTACATAACTGACCCTGGGTTATTATTGGCTTCCGTCAGCTCTTTCGTGGCTGCGGATCGGATCATGGATTTCGATAACATTCTGCCTCAATGCGCGGCCCAGTGCATGGTCAATCTGCGGCCACGCACCTGGAGCAGACTTCCCCACTTGCCTTTCTTTCTCCTTTTCGACTGTGCTAACCTCTAATCGGCCTTCCACTATCCATATTGGTTCCAAAATACTCTTTAGCTTCCTCATAGCTCGGTGTGGCTCCTGCAAAACACAAAACTCTTAATTAGAGCATTTGGTTATCTTTTAACATTCAAACATCGATAAAGTGCGGCCAAATCAGAGTGTAAATAGTATCTAAATTGTATAATTATAGTCTTCTATCATGCCTCCACTCTCAAGTGCTCAACCACTCTGTACAGTATATGGACATCCGGCCCAACGAAGATCCATCACGGAATATATACACATCACTAACAACAGTCACTCAGTACCGAGGACGGTCATTCTAGCCTTATAGAGAAGATCCATCTCCAGGTATAAATACTTCGGACAAGATCCATGTCCAGGGAAGATCCATAATTCAATAATATCAATTCTGCTCACTGGGGTGTGCTACAGACTCCAGAGGGCTCCTACAGCTCAAGCACTATCATAATAATCAACATAACTGCTGCGACGTGCAGCCCAATCCCCTAACTGTCACTCATAATCAGGATCTCGGCCTCACTCAGTCATCACTCTCCAATCTCACAAACACGGGCTCATAGTGCCATGATAACTAGCCCGAAACAATGATATGATGTGCCAATAAATACTAACTAAGACTGAGATCTGATATGAAATGCATGAATAAGACTGAGTATAAAATATCAATGAAACTAGTGAGATAACATCAAGAAACGACCACTCGGGTCCCAACAGTATCGGCGTAAATCCCTAACATGATATTTGTCATGATTTACAGCTCATTTACTTAATCACATGATGAAAACACGGATATCAGCAAGAAAGAATCACTAAACAGTTCCATCGAATGAACCGGGTCCCGGTTCTCTGCACGCCCGCACGCTCGTCACTTGGTATGGGCGTCACCTCAGTACTAATCACATAACACATAGTTCGGGGTTTTGAACCCTAAAAACCATATTTGGAAGAGTTACTTACCTTAAACCAAGCCAAAACTCCGCATCGCCCTTGCCTCTCGAATTGGCCTCCAAACGTACCAAATCTAGCCAAAAGTAATACAATGCAATCAATATAGGACAAGGAACCAATTCCACATGAAAATTTACTTAATTGGACACAAATCCTGTATATGTGGTGATTTCCCATTGTTTAATCATGTAACTAGTGAAGATTAGGGGTGAAAATGAGGGGTTAGTGCTTGCCCGCTTCTGCAGTACTGGCCATATTCGTAAGTTGCTTGAGCCCTAATACTTGTCCAACGCACCTGCGGCTCCTGCCTACCTCAGCCTTGGCCATATCTGTGGCTCCTTCTCTGCTTCTACGGGCGTGCACCTGCGGTTCCCACTCCGTAGGTGCGGTTATGACAGCTGAGTTCAACTTTAGCATTCCTCAAATTCTAAACTTGTTTCGTCAATCGCCCAAAATCAACTCCAGGCCCTCGGAACCTCTACCAAACATACCAACAAGTCATATATCAACATACGAACTTAGTCAAACCTTCGGAACACCCAAAACAACATCAAAACATTGAATTACCCTCGGATTCAAGCCTAAGAACTATTAAACTTCAAATTTCACAAACGACGCCGGAACCTTTCAAATCATGCCCGTATGACCCCAAATTTTTCACAGAAATCACAAATGACACCACAAACGTACTCCAACTTCCGGAATTCCATTCTGACCCTGATACCAAAATTTCCACTGCCAACCAAAATTGCCAAAATTCCAACTTTCACCAATTCATGCCTAATTCTACCACGGACCTCTAAATCCCATTCCACACGCGCTCTTAAGTCCAAAATCACCTAACGGAGCTAAAGGAACTATCAAAATTCAAATCCGAGGTTGTTATCACATAAGTCAACATCCGGTCAACTTAAGCCTTCACAAAAGAGCTAAGTGTCTCAAACTCTCTCCGAAACCACTCCAGACTCGAACCAACTGACCCAACATATCACAATATAGCTGAAGAACACAAAAAGAAGCAGAAATGGGGAAATGGGGTTATAACTCTCGAAATGACAGGCCGGGTCGTTACATCCTCCCCCTCTTAAACAAACGTTCGTCCTCGAACGAGTCTAGAAACATACCTGAAGTCTCAAATAGGTGTGGATATCAACTCCTCGTCTTTCTCTCGGTCTCCCAAGTAGCTTCCTCCACGAGCTGACCTCTCCACTGCACTTTCACTGAAGTTATATCCATTGATCTCAACTTTCGGACTTTCTGCTCCAATATAGCCATTGGCTCCAGATCATAATTCAAATCACCATATAACTGAACCGTGCTGAAATCCAAGACATGAGACGGATCGCCGATATACTTCCGAAGCATAGAAACATGAAATATTGGATGCACACTCGACAAGCTAGGTGGCAAAGCAAGCTCATAAGCCACCTACCCAATCCCCCAAAGCACCTCAAAAGGCCCAATGAACTGAGGGCTCAACTTTCTTTTCTTCCCAAATCTCATAACACCCTTCATGGGTGAAACCTTTAATAGAACCTTATACCCAACCATATAAGACACATCACAGACCTTTTTGTCAGCATAACTCTTTTTCCTTGATTGTGTTGTACGAAGCCGCTTCTGAATCACTTTCACCTTGACCAAAGCATCCTGTACTAAGTCTGTAGCCAAGAGCCTAGCCTCGCCCAGCTCAAACCAACCTACTAGTGATCTACACCGTCTCTCATATAAAGCCACATACAGAGTCATCTGAATACTCGACTGATAACAATTTTTGTAAGCAAACTCCATCGGCAATAGAAAATATACCCATAAACCCCCAAAATCAATAACACAAGCGCGTCACATGTCCTTTAGTATCTGAATAGTGCGCTTGAACTGCCCATCCATCTGAGGGTCAAATGCTGTGCTCAGCTCAACCTGAGTACCCAACTATGAATGCACGAACCTCCAAAACAATGATGTAAACTAAGTGCCTCTATCTAAAATGATGGAAACCGGGATACCATGCAAACAAACAATCTCTCAGATATAAATCTCAGCCAACCACTGTGAAGAATAGGTAGTACACATAGGAATGAAGTGTGCAAACTTGGTTAGATGATCCACAATCACCCAAATAGCATGGAACTTCCTCAAAGTCTGTAGGAGTTCAACTACGAAATCCATGGTGATCCACTCCCACTTCCACTCTAGAATCTCTATCTGCTGAAGCAAGCCACCCGATCTCTGATGTTCATATTTCACCTGCTGACAATTGAGACACCGAGCTACAAACACAATTATATCTTTCTTCATCCTCCTCCACCAATAGTGTTGCCTCAAATCCTAATACATCTTCGCGGCACCCGGATGGATGGAATATAGCAAACTATGGACCTCCTCAAGAATCAACTCCCGAAGCCCTTCTACATTGGGCACACATATCTGGCCCTCCATCCTCAATACCCCGTTGTCACCAATAGTCATATATCTGGCATCATCATACAGAACCTTGTCCTTGAGGACAAGCAATTGAGGGTCATCATACTAGCGCTCTCTAATGTGATCGAATAAGGAAGACTGAGAAACAAAACAAGTTAGGACCCGGCTGGGCTTTCGAAATATCCAACCTCACAAATCGATTGGCCAAGGCCTGAACGTCAACTGCAAAAGGTCTTTCACCAAGAGGAATGAACGAAAGACTACCCATACTCACTACCTTTCTACTCAAGGCATCGACTACCACATTGGCCTTTCCTAGATGATACAAAATAGTAATATCATAGTCAGCTCCAACCATCTCCGCTGCCTCAAATTGAGATCCTTCTGTTTGAATAAGCGCTGGAAGCTACGATGATCAGTAAACACCTCTCAAGATACACCATAGAGATAGTGCCTCAAAATCTTCAACACGTGAATAATGGAAGCCAACTCCAAATCATGATCGGGGTAGTTCATTTTATGGGGCTTCAACTGACGAGAAGCATAAGAAATCACTCTACCCTCCTGCATCAATACACACCCAATGCCGACCTGAGAAGCATCACAATATACTATATAAGAACCTGAAGCTGATGGCAAAACTAACACTGGAGTCGTAGTCAAGGCAGTCTTGAGCTTCTGAAAGCTCCTCACACTCATCTGACCACCTGAAAGGAGCACCCTTTTGGGTCAATTTGATCAAAGGTAGTGCAATAGATAAAAATCCCTGAACGAACCGATAGTAATAACCGACCAAACTAAGAAAGCTATGAATCTCCGTGGCTGAGGACGATCTGGGCCAACTCTGGACCGCTTCTATCTTCTTCAGATCAACTTGAATACCCCCACTGGACACCACGTTCCCAAAGAACGCCACAGAACTGAGCCAAAACTCACACTTGGAGAACATAAAGTTTCTCCTCCCTCAACCGCTGCAATAACACTCTCAAATGCTCAAATGGAACACGATGTTCATCAAATGCATGAATGCTACTGGGGTATTGGACAGCCCAAAAGACATCACAAGGAACTTATAATGACCATATAAGTTCCTAAAAGTTGTGTTAAGAATGTCCGAGTCCCTGATCTTCAACTGGTGATACCCTGACCTGAGATCAATCTTGGAGAACACCCTCGCTCCTTGAAGCTGGTCAAATAAATCATCAATACGAGGCAAAGAATACTTGTTCTTGATTGTGATTTTGTTCAACTTTCTGTAGTCAATGCACATTCTCGTAGTGCCATCTTTCTTCTTCACAAATAGAACAGGTGCACCCCAAGGTGACACACTAGGCCGAATGAACTTGTTATCAAAGAGTTCCTGAAGCTGCTCCTTCAGATCCTTTAACTCAACCGGTTCCATAAGATACGATGGAATAGAAATAGGCTGAGTGACCGAAACCAAATGAATACCAAAGTCAATATCCCAGTCTGGCGACATGCCCGGCAGGTCTGCAGGAAATACATCCGAAAAACCTCTTACCACTAGAACCGAATCAATAGTAGGAGTATCTGCACTCACATCCCTCACAAAGGCCAAATAAGAAAGGCAACCCTTCCCAAACATCCGCTGGGCTTTCAAGTATGAAATCACTATACTGGGAACATTATCTGACGAACCTCACCATCAACCTGGGGCAGCCCCGGCATAGCCAACATCACCGTCTTAGCGTGACAGTCCAGAATAGCATGACACTGAGAAAACCAATCCATGCCCAATATCACATCAAAATCAACTATACTAAGCATAAAAAATTCTACTCGGGTCTCCAAACCCCTAATAGTCACCACACAAGACCGATATACGGGGTCCACCATAATAGTGTCGCCCACAGGAGTAGATACATGAACAGATGAAACAAGAGACTCGTGGGACGTATCAAAATAACGAGAAAAATATGATGACACATATGAAAAGTGGAATCGGGATCAAATAATATAGAGGCAGCCCTGTGGCAAGCTGAGAAAGTACCTATGATCAGAGCATCTGAAGCAATATTATCTGGTCTGGCAGGGAGTGCAAAGAAATGGGCCTGACTGCCACCTGATCGGCTGGCCTCCCATTCTAGGGCGACCCCTAGATGACTGACTTCACCTTGAGCTGGCAGTGCAGATGGGGAAGTAACTAGTGCTGAAGTCGAAGGCTGACTCTTTTGCTGGGATGAACCTCCCAAAAAGTGGGGACAAAATCTCTTGATATGACCCAAATGTCCACACTCAAAGCAACCTCTTTCGGCAAATAGCTGTGGGGGATGAAGGGAACCCCGAGCACAGGTGAACCTTGAGCTGGTGGTGCATGAGTCAAAGTTTGAGCTGCAAGGGCACTGAGAGATAAGTGGCCCTAATGTTAACTGTGAGGAACATAACCAGACAATCCACCACAGTGACCTGGCTAGCTGACTAAGCATGTCTAAATGGACAGCCTCTACCGTGGTAGAACTAACCCCCAGAAGGAGCACCACCAAAACCAGCAGATCCTCGAGGCCTCATGGACTCCCTCTCAACTCGCTCCTGGTTGTGAACCGACTCTCTCTTGAGTAATGTCAACCACCTCCTCAAAAGAAGCATCAGACACTCCCTCCTTCTGGATCCTCTCCCTATCTATGGCTGATATGCGAGGCCATCCACAAACCTCTGGATCCTCTCCCTATCTGTAGGAGCCAACCAAATAGCAAGACGGACTAACTCAAAAAACCTCATCTCATACTGCGACACAGTCATATCATCTTGACGCAACTGCTCGAACTACCTGCGTAACTGCTCTCTCCGGGACTGCGGTACATACTTCTCTAGGAAGAGAATGGAGAAATGCTGCAAGGTAAGGGACACTGCATCAACAGGCCTACGCCTCTCAAGCCTCCCATCAAGGAAAGGCAACTCTAGAGAACTGGAAGGTAGTGAACGTGACCCTACTGGTCTCCAGAATACCCATTGTACAGAGAATCCTCTAACACTGCTCCAAGAAACCTTGGGCATCCTCGCCCTCTGCACCAATTGAAAGTCGGAGGGTGAAGTCTACCAAACCTCTCTAATTTATGTTGCTCGTCATCAGGCACGACTTGTACCACATCATCCTGAGCAGGTGAAACCGACTGAGCTGGTGGTGCCTCCCGTGTCTAAAGTCCCTGAACAACCTGCTCGGGTGTATGGGCAGCGGAAGTCTGAGTGCCTTCCCTGACCTGGGAAGTAGCTGTTGTAGTATAAACAACGACCACCTGCGCATGACTGGTGCACACGGTCAGAATCCGAGCTAAGGTCTCCTGAAGACCTGGATAACAATAGGCACAGTCGGTGCCTGAGCTGGTTCCGATGATGCTTCTACAACTGGGACCTGACCATGATATGGGGTGGCTAGTGGATCTGTAGGTGCTGCCCTAGCTTCTATGTTGGCTACACCCCTGCCCCTACCATGGCCTCGATCGCGACCTCTCCCTCTCGCGGCCCTAACTGGTGTTACTGGTGGTTATCCATCCTGATCAGTAACACGTGTCCTCACCATCTGTAAGAGAATATAATAACAAAAGTTTAGTTACCAGAATCAAAAGATTCGCATGACAAGAATTCAAGAATGTGAAGTTTTTCCTAAAGGTTCTCTAGCCTCTCGAAGATAAGTACAAATGTCTCCCTACCGACCCGTAAGACTCCACTAAACCTGCTTATGACTCTGAGACCTATTGAACCTAGGCTCTGATACAAACTTGTTACGACCCAAACCAACCCTATCATAATGGCGCCTATTGTGATACTAGGCAAGCTGACATATTTTCAAAACAAAATGATATTTTCCTTTTCAAGACAAATTTCAAGCTATATAATATAAAACCTCAAATAAGGAGTTCAAATCAAAATAGAAGTGTGAAAAAGAAATCCCGACATCGGGGTGTCACTAAGTCATGATAAACGACTACAACTGTTCTAAAAATAGCAAGACTAACATAGTCTGAGAATAACTAAAATACACTAAGGCAACTACTGTGCTATCTCCGATGATCCACTACTGAGTAAATCAGCAATTGGTACCATGGCTAAGGATACCTAGATTTGCACATAAGGTGCATGGGATAACGTGAGTATACCAACTAAGTAACTAACAATTCCAAATTATAGACTGATAGGTACTGACGTACTTAACCTCAGCCGGTAATAGAAATAAACTGTACAGAAAAGTAGGCATGCTTTCAATTCAAGTATTCAGCTCAAGCAGTACATTAAATACAAATCTGAACAATGTGAAGTATAAAGCTCGACTAATCCCTATGTGCTAATGCACAGAATGCATGAAAATGTACCATGTACCTCAACTCTCAAGTGCTCAACCACTCGGTACAGTATATGGCCATCCTGCCCAGGGAAGATCCATCCCCGAATATATACACATCACTGACAACAATCACTCAGTACTGAGGAAGACCATTCCAACCCTATGGAGAATATCCATCTCCAGGTATAAATACTTCGGACAAGATCCATGTCCAGGGAAGATCCATCCCTCAATAATATCAACCGCGCTCACTAGGGTGTGTTATAGACTCCGGATTGGCTACTGGATCCCAAGAGCTATCATGATCATCAACATAATCGTTGCAACGTGCAGCTCGATCCCATAACAGTCACTTATAATCAAGCTCACAGCCTCACCCAGTCATCACTCTCCAGTCTCACACACACGGGCTCACAATGCCATGAAAACTACTCCGGAACAATGATATGATGTGCCAATAAATAATAACAGAGAGTGAGACATGATATGAAATGCATGAATGAGACTGAGTACAGAATATCAATGAAACTAGTGAGATGACAGCAAGAAATGACCACTCGGGTCCCAACAGTATCCATGTAAAGCCCTAACATGATATTTAGCATGATTTAGAGCTCATTTACTTAATCACATAACGGAAACACGGATAACAGCAAGAAAGAGTCAATAAACGGTGCCATGGATGGAACCAATTCCACATGAAAATTTACTTAATTGGACACAAATACCATATTTCACTCAACCCCCCCCCCCCCC
>MU704674.1:0-17544 GCA_026770625.1 Nicotiana glauca
TGCAATGGCTGAGTAGGTCTTTATTCGACAGCTATTGAGATATTTTTTACGTGATCTTCTATTCTCCCATTCTCCTTCCATCGTCTTAGAAAAGAGGAGCTATGTAGCTTATTTGAGGCGATCATGACATTCTAATCATGATACTTGGGAAGTTCACCATAAACGGGCTATATTAGAGGACAAGCACCACTTCTTTTGGGTCATGGAACACCAAGGTTTACAACACTATTGGGGAGGTATATATTCAACTATATTTCACGTCCAACATGAAGAGAAAAAGACCTTATTATCATTACGATAGGTTGATTTGCCCCACAATCGTTCATAATTCAGTCAGTGACCATCAACCAATAGTCTGACTACAACAAATGGAACACTTTTTTCTGCAAGTATAATACGCTTTAAGAACAGCCAATTTTCATCGAATTCAATAGGCATACCTTGAACTTTTACTTTTATACAAGTGATCATCATCATATGAAATTTCGCTTGATTGCTGCAGTGGTTTCTGAACTGGAGTAGACCAATGATTACCAGGTAGATCATCTGAGAAGTATCTCCTCCTGATTAACTGGAAAAAAAAATGAACCCAGCACTTTAATAATGTAAGATAGATTAAGTAAACCTCAGTTTAGATGCAAAGCAATAATATACAGACCATGCGGAAAAACTTCATGACAGCTTCTTTGTCATATCTTGCTCCCCTAGCGGCCTGCAATATTTCATGGGGTGAAAAACATTATATACATCCATTGACACTTATTTAAAAGAAATTAAACTTCTTACTTCTTATTCATCATTTCTGAAAGAAACTTATAAACTTGTATCAACGAAGAGCACCATGAGAGAAACTCAAGATTCACCATGATTATTTGTCACAAGACTTTATTATAGCCAATGGATGTTTAAGAATTTCGAGGGGAGGGGAGGGGGGGTTAGGGAAAAAAAGCATCTCTATCTTTCAATTTGAAGATAGGCCTGAATGCAAGTAATAATTCACTGCACCTGCTTCTCTTCGTGTTTACTATAATTCCTACACAGAGACCGACATTCACAGGCAGGAAATAGAAGCTGCCTATTTCATAAACTACCCATTAGGAAGAAAAGCTTAAAGTTCCAAAACTTCAGACTACACAATATGACACAGTAACTATTGTTCTTTTCTTCTTGTCTTTTAGGGGTTTGGTTGCAATCTAATGGAAAAACAGCATATGATGAGTAAGACCAAAAAAACTTTAATTTATCAAACTCAAAAGATATGTCGCTGAACAGCTTAGACCAATGAGAATGTCCTACTAATGAAACTGAGACATGTAACGACATATGTAAAAGCTTAGTCATGAAGAAGAACAAAGTGATGGATCAAACACGGATTGTCCAATTAATCTAGTAATTATTCAAATCTAATTAGTTCCAAATCAATAATAAATGTATGATCAGAGAATCTTCAACTATGAAAAAACTATCCAAAAAAGGAGAGAGAGAGAAAACGAAAACCAAATGGAAGAAGGAAAATGCGTCCTGTCCCCTTGGTTCAGCTGACAGATTATATAAGTCAACAATCTCTTTCTTCATGTACGAGACCGTCTGCTTTTATAGTCTAACCTATATCTATATAAACAAAAAAGAAAGATAGCTATTCCCATTCAGATAATTTCTAAGAAAGACTGTTGGTAGCAGGAAACCATTTTTCCCTCTTCAAACACAAGAAAATGCATGCAGGGTAGAGCTCAGGAGAACGATTGAGAATAGTGTAAGGTAATCTCCTTAAGATTTAACAAAAAAGAGAGTTTAAAACCTTTATGCATGCACCTCCATAGACTGCTACCCTTACTAAGCATTTTTTACCCAATGAGAAGAAGATGAAAACTTAAATTGCTATGCCAATAAGATTTGGTTAAACAAGAGTGAGCACTGCGAGATCACAAGAACAGGCTTAAACATCAGAACTTGTGTTGCCCGAGAGACAATTGTTTTTCATAGCAAAACAAGATGCATCACTATTTTCAAATGTGAATCAATACAATTTTCTTTATGTAAAATTACCGCAATAAGACCTCCACCACCAGGAAAACTCTCAGCCAACGGGATCTCTTCGCTTGAAGGAAGTAGACCTTGCTTCTCAACCCACTGGCGAGCCATATCAACAAGATTGCCACTGCTTCCTCTAGTGCCCTCTTTTGTAGCAATATCTGCTTTATTGCCAATGACAATGTAAGGAACAGGGATACCGCCAGGACCTCCTGAAGCTAGAGGAGCCGAGAATGTCCCTGCTGTTGCTATCTCTACAGCCCACTTTTGCAAGCTTGTCTTTGTCCTTCTTTGAGATAGATCATATACAAAGATAACACCTAAAGTGGAAATTGAGAATCGTCCATATTAGTTTTCACCCCGACTATCACAGAATGTATACTTCGCGGAAAGAGAGTCATCCACCGCCCTCTCCCAAATGAAGGAAAATGCAAGTAACAAAAGATGTGATGACAACAAACATGTGAAAAAACTCTGATTTCTGTTAAAGCAAACAAACACAATCAGTTGTCTATAACATTCGTGCTTTAACCATCTTTTCACATTAATGATCAGGTCTTAGCTACAGAGTCATACAGAATAGATACTGTACATGTGTCCGTAAGGAGAAAACTTTAGGCAAAAAAGAAACAGTTTAAGAGATGAAGCTAGTTGCTCACCATTAATTTGTGAATAGAACAGAGATCGGCAATCTTTATAACGATCGTGTCCTGATATATCCCAGAGTTCAATAAAAAAATCTCTCTCGGCATCACCTTTTATGCTTGTTGATGAGCTAGCAGAACTTCCATAGGTAGTGTGCTTTACAGAAGAAACAGGAATAAATTAGTTTTGATATGGACATGCATTTTCAGCACAATTTCATATTATAGGGAGAACAAAATTATCTGTGAGCCATACTTTTACTGCGACTGTACAGCCAATTGTTTGAGGAGGGCGAGCAATGGAAGAACCATTGAGAATCAGATGAACAAGAGAAGTCTTCCCCACACCTACCAGAAAATATGAAGCAGAAAAAATGGTGAAACCAGGAGCTGAAAACAAGGAATCACTGTGTATACATAAAAACAGAGAAACTAATATCCAGAACTTCTTACAAAGTCTGAATATATCAAGGGGAGAAAAGCTAACGCCAAACAAGAAAGACTTGAACACTTAATAAGAAGGCTACATCAGAATCAACTTAGAGTATAGAAATTGGAGAATAAAACCTAGCGTATCCAAGAAACATCGATTGAATGTACTATACAGAGGGCATTTGAAAGATGATATCCAAATATAGTGATACATTTTGGATTGAGCAACTAAACCAAGAAGATGAGGCTATTGTTTAGGTTCTACATACTCCTGTTTTACATACAGTTGTATCGAAAGAAATTCAGTTTACTCTTAATAATCATAATACAACAACATATCCAGTGTGGTCCCACAAGAGGGGCCTGGGAAAGTAGTGTACAAGCAGACCTTACCCTTCAATTTATATCCAGTGTGGTCCCACAACAGAGGCTGTTTCCAATACTCTCAATAATCATAATATCAAAAAATCATTCTACTTTTTTCTTGATAAAAATATCATCAGAAGAAAACTTCTATTTATATTAATAATCAGCATTCCCATACATATACACCATCACCAAACAACTCTTAAGATCGTGTTCTTAGACTCTTAACATATTAGGAATCATCTCGCTACAGCTACGAACCAGATTGAACGATGATAGTAAGACGTGGTCACAAATTAAATAGGTTGGATCAACCATTAGAATATTTTTCAAACAAATGTAACAGTATGCAGTACCCATATCCTCCATATTTCGTAGGTTAAACAATTCTTGCAGTTATAAACAGTTTAATGGCTCATCACCAACTTTTTAGTAACAACAGAGAACAGGAGCTCCCAAATTCTAAAAAAAAAAAGTGATCATCTTGTATTGACCTAAATTTTCTGAATTGCGAGAAATCAAAAAGAACTTATGTCTTTGTTTTTTTGGATAAAGGTGGTGCCTAGGCCGGTCTCTCATATCGACTATTACACCAGGTATCTGATAATCTCAGAAGCACACGCATAACCTCCTTCGTTGACCTCTACGCCATACCTTTTAGCTCAACCCAAAAGCAATTATGTCTATAAATCAGAGACCTCATATTATAAGCATCTATTTGTTATCTCCATTCCTCAAGGATTTCTGAATCTATGCAACTACTGTATATTTTACCACCAAACACCAAGCTACAGACTAGAAATCAAATTCAAGAAGATACATAACTAGTAAGATGCATAAGAAAACATAGCAAAATCATATAATCAAAAGATAAAAACTAAAAGCATTTAAATTTTAGCTAAATACCTGAATCTCCAACAACAAGCACCCTGACTTGTCCACAAGGTGGACCACCATTTTGCTCTTTAGTCTCCCTTTCCCTTTCCCTCCAAAACATCATCTCCTCCTCCTCCAAAACCCCAAATCAAAAATCAATAGAAAACAATCCAATAAGAAGGACAAATTTTGAAACCAACCCAAATCAGCTAATCAACTCAAGTACCATAAAACACACTGAATCTCCACAACATTTGTTCAAACCCATATCACATAGCAAATACTACCCATGAAATGCTGCAGTTTCAAGAACCCACCTCCCATAGGATTCAACACTGCACTGAATTAACCAAAAACGCAATAACAGTAGATCTATTAACAAATCTTGAAATGGGTGAATTTAACTAAAGTATATTCTTGCATTAAGAAAAATAAAAGAAAAAGAATTGGGGTTTTTGATTTTTCAGCAAAGTAGATTGGAATATAATTTGTGAATTATTTTGAGTAGATTTGTGTAGAGATCGAGAGAGGTTTGTTCATCAAGTGCTATGAAAAGACAGTTTGGACGGTTGATGTGTCACTGACCAGTGAATTAAGCAAGACTCTGGAAACCCAAAATGTTAGCTTTGGCCCAAAATAACAAAGACTAGTACCAAAAGACCGCAAGTTTCGGGCTGACAAGGTAACCACGGGTAAGGAACCAACGACAGTAGGTGGGGATGATAGTAATGGCTATGATGACTCGGAGGATGAGGAGGCCGAGAAGGAGGACATGTGGTCTGAACCACAGGCCCATGAGCATAGTGCAGCAGCTGCAGCACCATCCGGAATTGCAACTTCTTATGGAGTTGCCCCGGTGTCCCCTTTCACCGCTTTGGAGTAGGAGGTGGCGAGGTTGCATACCCGTGTAGACGCGATGGCTGACCGGCAGGTGAAGTCGGAGAAGAAATTTTTTGGAAGGCTGAGAGCTCTGGGTCATGTGTGCAACGTGAACCCAAACACCGTCTCCGATCAGGAGTGATCTTTCAGGGAAGTTCCTTTACCTCACTGTTCTTTGAATTTTTATGCCATGAGGACATGTCTACATTTTAAGTGTGGGGAGGGGGATACTTCAATGTATGTATGTAATTGTACAATTTGACTGTTTGATGTTTCTTTATTTTGGTTTGATTATTTTTGGTGTTCGAGTAATAGTTTCATTAGGTTAGTTTAAAATTGGTAAGTGGCTTGTCCTGACGATGGATCTCTTTCGGCGGGGTTCTTGAGGGACTAAGTCGAGAAAAAAAAAAGGAAATATGGAGACTCTTCCTGATGACGAATCCTTTAGACAATTTTCTTGAGGGAAGTAAGTCTAGAGAAAAGACCAAAAAGATTTTTTTAGGTAGTATAGTAACTCTACCTTGGTTTTTCTTTGGGTCACGTTTATTTTTCAAGGGTTTAGCTTGAACCGAGTGTAGGTAGTTTTTGTAAGTTTGTTTTTTTTAGTTTTGAGTTAGGATTAATGGGCTACGAGCTAAAATCAAAAGAGAACCCTTAGCGTTGATACACATGAACACAATTGACACTAGAGTGTAGCGCTTAGTCTTAATGGTTGATTCTTACTAAAGTGCCTTAATTCGTATGTTTGTCACTGACTTGAATGCTCAGAAGAGAATGTCTTGATAAGCCAATCTGGAATGAGTCATATGTCATGTGTGTCTGAGTTTTACTATATTCCACGATTCACATTTGATGCCTAGAACTCGCCCCGTATTTTTGCAAAGCAAAATAGTAGTTTCATTCAGTCTTAGAAGTGATATAGGCAATTCTTTGTTAAGTCGGACATATAAAGTAAACCTACCTAACTATAATACATCTTATTTAACCCCATTGAGCCTATAAGCCTATTTCTTTGGCAATAACAAAGCGAACCTTATCCAATTATTGGAATAGCCTTCTGTTTGAACCCTTTTACCTCCCATAAGTACTTTAATGGTATTGAAATTATGCAAAAGCAAAAGTGTGGGGTGGTTGTTTGGTTTTTAAGTGGAACCATTGAAATAGAGAAAATGTGCAGTGTTTGGAAAAGGAAAAGAAGAAGCACCACTTAGAAAAAAAAGCAGAAAAAGAAAAAAAATGATGAGTAAAGGTAGTAATCGATAAGTGGTGGGTTGTTATAATTGCACCTAATGGATGGGGTTGTTGTAAATAAAAAAAAAGTGTGGAAAGTTTGGTTGACATAAGTATGGTTTGGAATGTTAATGTAATTGTATTAAAAAATGCTTAGGGAGGATAGTCACTATATCCAAATATATCCTACCCGTCCCTTAGCCTACATTACAAACAAGTGAAGTCCTATTGATCTTAGACTGAGTGGGCTCGATTAGTAAAGTAGTATACTACGGGCAAGTCTATGGAGCATCTTCCTGGCATATGAATGTTCTTTTTTAGAGTGAGCGAATTTGTCTATCTAAGTTCCTAATTGTTCTAAATATCATTATATGTGGAACTACTCTCTTGTGTGAATGTGACGACATGTAATTCATTAAAGAAAAACAAGTCTTGACTTCTATGTAGAGTAGCTTGAGAAAGTATGAATGTTGTACGGCACGTGAGAGTCAAATTTTGAGGCTAAGATTGTTCACTACTAGGCGTAACTTATGTGATTTGTTCTTGGTGTGATGCGTTAGGGAATAATGCTTAGTGAAGGAACCTCTATAGAGTGTGGTGGATTGCTCGAGGACTAACAATGATTTAAGTGTAGAGTATTGATAATGGGCTAGATTTATATAATTTGGCGATTGTTTATGCCCCAACTTGATTATGTTTCAATGTGNATAGTAGTTTCATTCGGTCTTAGAAGTGATATAGGCAATTCTTTGTTAAGTCAGACATATAAAATAAACCCACCTAACTATAATACATCTTATTTAACCCCGTTGAGCCTATAAGCCTGTTTCTTTGGCAATAACAATGCGAACCTTATCCAATTATTTGAATAGCCTTCTGTTTGAATCCTTTTACCTCCCATAAGTACTTTAATGGTATTGAAATTATACAAAAGCAAAAGTGTGGGGTGGTGGTTTGGTTTTTAAGTGGAACCATTGAAATAGAGAAAAGGTGCAGTGTTGAAAAGGAAAAGAAGAAGCACCACTTAGAAAAAAAAGCAGAAAAAGAAAAAAAATGATGAGTAAAGTAGTAATCGATAAGTGGTGGGTTGTTATAATTGCACCTAATGGATGGGGTTGTTGTAAACAAAAAAAAAGTGTGGAAAGTTTGGTTGACATAAGTATGGTTTGGAATGTTAATGTAATTGTATTAAAAAATGCTTAGGGAGGATAATCACTATATCCAAATATATCCTACCCGTCCCTTAGCCTACATTACAACCAAGTGAAGTCCTATTGATCTTAGACTGAGTGTACACTACGGGCAAGCCTATGGAGCATCTTCGTGGCATATGAATGTTCTTTTTTAAAGTGAGCGAATTTGTCTATCTAAGTTCCTAATTGTTCTAAATATCATTATATATGGAACTACTCTATTGTGTGAATGTGAGGACATGTAATTCATTGAATAAAAGCAAGTCTGGACTTCTGTGTAGAGTAGCTTGAGAAAGTATGAATGTTGTATGGCACGTGAGAGTCAAATTTTGAGGCTAAGATTGTTCACTACTAGGCATAACTTATGTGATTTGTTCTTGGTGTGATGTGTTAGGGAATAATGCTTAGTGAAGGAACCTCTATAGAGTGTGGTGGATTGCTCGAGGACTAACAATGATTTAAGTGTAGAGTATTGATAATGGGCTAGATTTATATAATTTGGCGATTGTTTATGCCCCAACTTGATTATGTTTCAATGTGATATTATAGTTAAACGATGTTAAATTGGTTCTAATTGTGAATTTCACACGTTGCAGGAGTGCGTAACATGTATGAGGAGTTAAAACTATGATTGGAGCCAAATTAAAGCAAGAAAAGTCCCTTGGAGCCGAGTATGTGGGAAGACGAGAGAAAGAAGTGATGAAATAAAGACCTGGACTAGCGCGTCCATTAGCGCGACTGCACTAGCCTAGATGGTCGAGGCAGAAAGATAGGGCATATGCGCGGTCACTAGCGCGTCCATTAGCGCGACTGCACTAGCCCGGTTCCGGAATAGTAAATTTGAGGGGTAAACTTGGAAGTCCGAGGGTAAATTCACTTAACCTACTCACCCAAGAAAGTATTATCAAGGTTTTTATAGCTTAGTGCAAGAAAAGGAGAGTCAAGAGGCAAGAAGGATAATTCGACATCGAGTTCTTCCTTTCTACCGTTTGTTTTTACGATTTGTGATGACTTTGAATATTGTTATGCTGAACCCTAGTATGAGTAGCTAAATATTTAGTCTAAGGTTTTTATGGAACCTATTGAACGATGAACTTCTCGTTATGTTAATATAATTTGCCCAGTTTAAATCTCTATTTGTTCAACTATGTGCTTGTTGTAGTTAATTGACAAGATCCTCAATTAGATGTTCCTATTTCGTGTGCATAACTCGGGAGAGAGTGCATATTTAGGTAATTGTTGAATAACACCACTCCCAAAGTATATGAGGGATCAATAACTGAGGGTTTAAAGGCATGATTAGGTATAACGAAGCCTTGGGTGAAATCTTAAGTGAGTTGTAATAAACAAAGCCAGCTAGCATAACTCGAGAAAGTGTGTTTAGTAAATTATTGTGATTACTTGGGAGAGATTTACGGTAATACGAGTTCTCATGATTGATAGAGACGATTGTTGGGTGAATCTATGCGAAACATAACCGGAAGGAATTCCATCAATAGGGGAAATCATAATCTTAGAACCTTCTCTTAATTGTTTACAACTTAATCTTAATTAGTTTTCAGTTGCTTACACACATTCATTCTTAGTTAGTAGAAACATCATCACTTATTATTCATAAAGTTTGAGAAATTGATTTCGTGGAGTTTAGTAAGTCTAACGAAAGTAATTGATAGGTTAATTCCCCGTGGGTTCGACTCTGGGTTAAATACTCAGATTACATTTGCAACTTCCGCGTGTCCTTTTTATAAGGCATAGTTGGGCGTGATCATTACCCACTAAAGATTAGATTTTGTAACCACGACTTATGTTCTATAATTTATTTATCCCACTATGTCATTCTATGGAAGAAATTTACATCTATAAATATATGTGTTTCTTCCCTGTGTTGTAGATGAAAAAATATCGTAATCTGTATGAAAAAAGTGAACTTGGTGTAGTGAAAAAAAGAGAATATTATTTTTGTTAAAGGAAGGTGTTCATTTTGATGGGGCTTCAGACTCAACAACTTGTACAAAATTTGTTCGAGTCATATGGCATTGTCGGGCTGTTGTATCGTGGAGGGGACAAGTCAAGAGTATTACTGCTAGACCTGTGAAGAAGCTACCGCATCAGGCTTGAATCTCTTAAAGAGAACGAGATATCCGCGCCTCAGCTTGAAGCATATTTATTTATTTTTCTTCATCTTAATTTTCAATTGTAATTACTTGTAATTTGACCAACACATTTTTTGAGGGATTGATTGAGATGAAAGTAGAGTTATTTTGTGGGCGTTTGGACATAAGAAATGTAAAATTCCAAAAAAAAAAGTGATTTTTTCAAGTGAAATGGTATTTGAAAATTAAAGTTGTGTTTGGACATGAATATAATTTTGGATTTTTTTGAAGTTTTTGTGAGTGATATGAGTGATTGAGAAACAGTTTTTTGGAGTTTTTCAAATTTTTAAAAATTTTAAAATTCATCTTCAAGTGAAATTGAAAATTTTATGACCAAACATTGATTTCGAAAAAAGTAAAAATATTTGAAAAAAGTAATTTTTTTTAAATGTCCAAACGGGTTCAAATTAGGTAAGTTTTAAGAAATGTAGTGAATTAGCTGCTAATTCTGTTAATTACTTGTTGCTGCCAGCATTCCGCAATATTTCCTTAAATTCCTCCAATTTATGTTCCCCCCCACCCCACCCCCCCGCACAGCCGGCTATTTATCCAAAAAAACAAAGACATAAGTTCTTTTTGATTTCTCGCAATTCAGAAAATTTAGGTCAATACAAGATGATCACTTTTTTTTTTTAGAATTTGGGAGCTCCTGTTCTCTGTTGTTACTAAAAAGTTGGTGATGAGCCATTAAACTGTTTATAACTGCAAGAATTGTTTAACCTACGAAATATGGAGGATATGGGTACTGCATACTGTTACATTTGTTTGAAAAATATTCTAATGGTTGATCCAACCTATTTAATTTGTGACCACGTCTTACTATCATCGTTCAATCTGGTTCGTAGCTGTAGCGAGATGATTCCTAATATGTTAAGAGTCTAAGAACACGATCTTAAGAGTTGTTTGGTGATGGTGTATATGTATGGGAATGCTGATTATTAATATAAATAGAAGTTTTCTTCTGATGATATTTTTATCAAGAAAAAAGTAGAATGATTTTTTGATATTATGATTATTGAGAGTATTGGAAACAGCCTCTGTTGTGGGACCACACTGGATATAAATTGAAGGGTAAGGTCTGCTTGTACACTACTTTCCCAGGCCCCTCTTGTGGGACCACACTGGATATGTTGTTGTATTATGATTATTAAGAGTAAACTGAATTTCTTTCGATACAACTGTATGTAAAACAGGAGTATGTAGAACCTAAACAATAGCCTCATCTTCTTGGTTTAGTTGCTCAATCCAAAATGTATCACTATATTTGGATATCATCTTTCAAATGCCCTCTGTATAGTACATTCAATCGATGTTTCTTGGATACGCTAGGTTTTATTCTCCAATTTCTATACTCTAAGTTGATTCTGATGTAGCCTTCTTATTAAGTGTTCAAGTCTTTCTTGTTTGGCGTTAGCTTTTCTCCCCTTGATATATTCAGACTTTGTAAGAAGTTCTGGATATTAGTTTCTCTGTTTTTATGTATACACAGTGATTCCTTGTTTTCAGCTCCTGGTTTCACCATTTTTTCTGCTTCATATTTTCTGGTAGGTGTGGGGAAGACTTCTCTTGTTCATCTGATTCTCAATGGTTCTTCCATTGCTCGCCCTCCTCAAACAATTGGCTGTACAGTCGCAGTAAAAGTATGGCTCACAGATAATTTTGTTCTCCCTATAATATGAAATTGTGCTGAAAATGCATGTCCATATCAAAACTAATTTATTCCTGTTTCTTCTGTAAAGCACACTACCTATGGAAGTTCTGCTAGCTCATCAACAAGCATAAAAGGTGATGCCGAGAGAGATTTTTTTATTGAACTCTGGGATATATCAGGACACGATCGTTATAAAGATTGCCGATCTCTGTTCTATTCACAAATTAATGGTGAGCAACTAGCTTCATCTCTTAAACTGTTTCTTTTTTGCCTAAAGTTTTCTCCTTACGGACACATGTACAGTATCTATTCTGTATGACTCTGTAGCTAAGACCTGATCATTAATGTGAAAAGATGGTTAAAGCACGAATGTTATAGACAACTGATTGTGTTTGTTTGCTTTAACAGAAATCAGGGTTTTTTCACATGTTTGTTGTCATCACATCTTTTGTTACTTGCATTTTCCTTCATTTGGGAGAGGGCGGTGGATGACTCTCTTTCCGCGAAGTATACATTCTGTGATAGTCGGGGTGAAAACTAATATGGACGATTCTCAATTTCCACTTTAGGTGTTATCTTTGTATATGATCTATCTCAAAGAAGGACAAAGACAAGCTTGCAAAAGTGGGCTGTAGAGATAGCAACAGCAGGGACATTCTCGGCTCCTCTAACACAATGGTTTGAACACAATGCTTAATTGAATCAACATTGTGATGAATCGGTCCTGAGTGAGAAGTATACAAGCTGAGATTTATAAGAGCAAATGTTCGCTGTTTCGATGATCTACAAGATTCAATTGACTGTGAAAGCATTATCTGGCGTGAATTATGATTCTGCCAATAGCTTAGGGGTAGAGCATCAATACCACAGGTTACATCTATCAGTGGGGTGTCAATGTCATCTTCATTCAGAGTAATGAAAAATGCCACGGTGATCTATCTCCAATTATAACCGTGATAATTAACCACAATAACATCATTAGATTGAACCTATGTATCAAAATAGGAAATGGAAACCATTTCAACTAGGACATAATTGTCCTTTTTTTTTCCTATGGTTTTCTGAATAACAGTAAAAATGATCATGAAGCAAGACGACTTAAGTTTCAACTTCATTGTTAATAGCTCGTTGATCAAAACACCCACCCACCATTCATCCCCTAAAGACAAAGAAAAGATCTTTCTTCACTCGACACACTAATCCCCAAAAAGAGCTCAAAATCAGAAACTTCTATTACCTCCAACTCTAAGTATAGAAAATTAATCCTATCAATAGAAAGAAAACACCCAGGTTTTCTTTCCCGCTCCTTAACACCTAAAAGGATAACAATTCAAATTTCTCTTCTCAATAATGTAAGAGTTTTTCGAATTCATATCATCTTCTATTCACGTCCCCCTTATTTATCAAGCATAACAAGCAAAATGCAAACTTTTTCTCTTCCAAAACATATATATATAGTAATCATACTGGCAGTATTAGTACGTACTCTCGCATTTGGTTGGTATTAGGTCTCTTTGAATACCTGTCGTTTTTGCATTTCGATCATCTTACTATCTTGTTATGTATGCTAGTTTTACATGATTTCTCAGTGTTGTCCCGTCTTGTTTTCATGTTATTATTGTGGTACCTATGCTTTCCTCCGAGGGTCTATTGGAGCCTCTCTGCCTCCACAAGGTAGGGGTAAGTTATGCATACACACACCCCACTATGTGGGATTATACTGAGTATGTTGTTGTTGTTGTGTATATATAAAATAAATGATGTACAACCTCTTGAGAGTGAGATCTTTTATTAGCAATTTGTTAGCAAAATGATATTTAACCAAACCTCAGTCTTCTTTTTTCTCTATTTATTTCTATTTTTATCAACAAAAAACAAGATAGCACTACGTTAGAAGTAGATAACATTTGAAGAATGTAAATTTCTCCTTTCCCATTGGAAGAGCCACATAGCTCCAATGGGTGTTTAACAACCTTCTGCCGGAAAATTACACTGTTTATATAGATAATAAAAAAATATCTTTAGATATATACTATGTGTATTTAATTCTTTAAATTTTGACACCCCTTAGCGAAAATCTTGGCTCTCCAGCATTCAAAATGAACTTTATTTGTCAACAAACTGGGGAAATGCAGCAATAGGCTCCACCGGAGACAGATGGAAGATCTTCTAAAAAACAAAATTAAAACTAAAAACAGCGAAACAACATTATAACCATTACTATAATAACTTGCTTTGGTTGAAAATTATTAATTTAGCAGCTGGCAGCCCCTTAATTTGTCAAATTAGTTATTGAGGTCGGTGCTAAACTGCAAGACAAATATAATACTACAACAAAACTAACAGCTCAAACGAACTAAACTAGCATTCACTCAACAATTTTCCGAGAACAAATCCAAAAACATTAAAAGAAGAAACCAATGAAATCAAACAAGAAATACCGAAAACAACGAAAAAACAGAGGCAGAAATACTATGTTTAAGCAAAATTTCTTACCTTAAAATCGACGAAGCGAAGTAGAATGAAGTGTCCAGAGCAGAGCAAGTGGATTGTGAAGAATTTTAGGGAGTAAGGGATTTTAAGGGTTTTCTGTTTTGCTTTTCGCTTCTTTTATTTTATTTTATTTTATGTTTTTAAAAAGGTTCTCACCCACTCCTTTCCTATGCTAAAATTGGAAATTACGTATTAGAAATTTAAGAATATTTTTAAGGAAAAATAACTGTATAACCACTTTTAAAAATAATAGTCAAAAATATATTTTTTTTTTTTTACTACTAGATAAAAATAGTTTCGGTCGCGAGTTGTCCTTTTTTGTTTTTCACTCTAAAACTCCCCATTTTACTCGCTTGATAATTTGAACTTGCAACATTTTCTTGTCAAAAATTTAAGATTTATTAATCCATAAGTTACGAAAAAATTCTTTTTAAAAGCGGAATATGTTAAAATATGTTCTCTCTTTCCTTTTCTTTTTTGGGGTGAAGTGGAGCTGTAATTACTTAGTAAAAAGGGAAAAAAAAAAAAAAAAGAACCTTAACCTTTACCTAAATAAATGCAAGGCAAAGTTGCAATGTTAACACTAAAATAAGTCTGCACATTTGAATTTTAAGATTAATGTGCACTTGGAGTAATTTATCAAATTGTATGTTTAACCCGCAAACACGTATGGCATGCAAAAACTTATTAAGCCACTAAACCAATGATGCAATCATGAAACGAAGTTATTCAATCCCATCTACAATCTAATTAACAAATTTGTTATAAATCCAAAACATTATACTACCTCATTAGCTTCTTCAAATTCCATACACGTTGATAAAAACACGTATTTACCCTTGCATTTATACCATTATTAAGTCATTTTTTAATAACAATAATGTATGGACCAAGTTGCGCGCACACCATAACGTTATTATGTTAAAAGAAAAAATACAAAAAAGATACACGGAGAGTGGGATATTATGTCATTAGCAATTTAACTAAACTGATACACCTCTTTCTGATACAAAACAAATGAAAGAAAAAAAAAATGGTGCACGCTACATCAAAGATCTTGCATAAACTTTAAAGATCTTTGTATTATAAGCCTTTCAACTTTACCCTACATATTTCCAAAACCTCACAATGAGTCAAAAGAATGAATTGGAACATTTTACAAGATAGGCGTTTCACAGAGCTGGCTATTCTGTCTTGAAAATATGTACCATTACATGAAAAATAAACAGGAAAAAAAAAGATCATCAAACGTTAATATCTGAACGCTTAGATCTGGCACTGCTGATTTCTTGGTTGCTCATAAAGGCAAATCTGGGGATGTTATAATTGTCAGGTGTAGACATAGGCTGCTGTGGGTAAAGCGTGGGAGGCGGTGTGAGATTGCGTTGAGCTGGTAAGGGAGGGAGCGCATTGTACTTGTATTCACTGATATAACTGCAACAAGCGGAAGACAAATTATGAATATGACTTAAAGAACATGGTAATATAGAGGGAATTAGTGAAAACAAGACGACCAAGAAGGCACCGCTGTCACTGAATATGGCACTACTCTAAAACATAGAAGCCTCTCTGTCCCAACACTTCAGAAAAAGTATAGCACGCATTCATCCACCAGTAAAGCACAAAGACTAAAGGTGCAATGGCTGAGTAGGTCTTTATTCGACAGCTATTGAGATATTTTTTACGTGATCTTCTATTCTCCCATTCTCCATCCATCATCTTAGAAAAGAGGAGCTATGTAGCCTATTTGAGGCGATCATGACATTCTAATCATGATACTTGGGAAGTTCACAACAAATGGAACACTTTTTTCTGCAAGTATAATACGCTTTAAGAACAGCCAATTTTCATCGAATTCAATAGGCACACCTTGAACTTTTACTTTTATACAAGTGATCATCATCATATGAAATTTCGCTCGATTGCTGAAGTGGTTTCTGAACTGGAGTAGACCAATGATTACCAGGTAGATCATCGGAGAAGTATCTCCTCCTGATTAACTGGAAAAAAAATGAACCCAGCATTTTAATAATGTAAGATAGATTAAGTAAACCTCAGTTTAGATGCAAAGCAATAATATACAGACCATGCGGAAAAACTTCATGACAGCTTCTTTGTCATATCTTGCTCCCCTAGCGGCCTGCAATATTTCATGTGGTGAAAAACATTATATATATCCATTGACACTTGTTTAAAAGAAATTAAACTTCTTACTTCTTATTCATCATTTCTGAAAGAAACTTATAAACTTGTATCAACGAAGAGCACCATGAGAGAAACTCAAGATTCACCATGATTATTTGTCACAAGACTTTATTATAGCCAATGGATGTTTAAGAATTTCGAGGAAGGGAGGGGAGGGGGAGGGGGGGTTAGGGAAAAAAAGCATCTCTATCTTTCAATTTGAAGATAGGCCTGAATGCAAGTAATAATTCACTGCACCTGCTTCTCTTCGTGTTTACTATAATTCCTACACATAGACCGACATTCACAGGCAGGAAATAGAAGCTGCCTATTTCATAAACTACCCATTAGGAAGAAAAGCTTAAAGTTCCAAAGCTTCAGACTACACAATATGACACAGTAACTATTGTTCTTTTCTGCTTGTCTTTTAGGGTTTTGGTTGCAATCTAATGGAAAAACAGCATATGATGAGTAAGACCAAAAAAACTTTAATTTATCAAACTCAAAAGATATGTCGCTGAACAGCTTAGACCAATGAGAATGTCATACTAATGAAACTGAGTCATGTAACGACATATGTAAAAGCTTAGTCATGAAGAAGAACAAAGTGATGGATCAAACACGGATTTTCCAATTAATCTAGCAATTATTCAAATCTAATTAGTTCCAAATCAATAATAAATGTATGATCAGAGAATCTTCAACTATGAAAAAACTATCCAAAAAAGGAGAGAGAGAGAAAACAAAAACCAAATGGAAGAAGGAAAATGCGTCCTATCCCCTTGGTTCAGCTGATAGATTATATAAGTCAACAATCTCTTTCTTCATGTACGAGACTGTCTGCTTTAATAGTCTAGCCTATATATATATATAAACAAAAAAGAAAGATAGCTATTCCCATTCAGATAATTTCTAAGAAAAACTGTTGGTAGCAGGAAACCATTTTTCCCTCTTCAAACACAAGAAAATGCATGCAGGGTAGAGCTCATGAGAATGATTGAGAATAGTGTAAGGTAATCTCCTTAAGATTTAACAAAAAAGAGAGTTTAAAACCTTTATGCATGCACCTCCATAGACTACTACCCTTACTAAGCATTTTTTACCCAATGAGAAGAAGATGAAAACTTAAATTGCTATGCCAATAAGATTTGGTTAAACAAGAGTGAGCACTGCGAGATCACAAGAACAGGCTTAAACATCAGAACTTGTGTTGCCCGAGAGACAATTGTTTTTCATATCAAAACAAGATGCATCACTATTTTCAAATGTGAATCAATACAATTTTCTTTATGTAAAATTACCGCAATAAGACCTCCACCACCAGGAAAACTCTCAGTCAACGGGATCTCTTCGCTTGAAGGAAGTAGACCTTGCTTCTCAACCCACTGGCGAGCCATATCAACAAGATTGCC
>MU704676.1:27647-40665 GCA_026770625.1 Nicotiana glauca
TTGTTTCTAAAAATTATTCAAAGTTCTTGCTTTTGTTCATAAGTTCTTCATAAGCACTGGCTTGCAACCGAAGGAACGTTTCTTGGTAAGCTGTTAACTGAGCCCAGACTCATTATCATCATTGGTTTGGCTATTTATTCTGTCTCTTATTTGCTTATCTAACGTCATTAATCACTTGTATCGAATTAGTGCACGTATCCTCAAAATTGCGTATAAATTCAATTGTTATCCATTTTTAAGAGTAAACAGTTTGGCACCCACAGTGGGCTAAGGATAATAGTAGTAATTTGATAAAAATTTACATAACGCATTATATTTTATGCTTGTTTTTTGAGATTGTAATTTCAGATATACCTAAGGATGTCAAACTCTCAACCTCCTCACTTTAACACTGATATCGAGTCCGTCCACAATGGAGAAAACCACAACGTAGCACCTAGCAATGAGGTGCCTCCTACTGATCTAATCAATGCTAGCTCGCATGTGGCCATTAACGCCAACCTCCTGACCGACCTAAGAATAGCGTTCGTGGAGGAGCCTGATTAACGACTCGAGGTACGCCCGAAGGTGAGGGCGATGGGATCAATCTAAGGGTAATCTACGAAATGTTGCAAGCCCAGCAGGCACCGATAGCATAGCCGGAGAATCAAAGTCGCGCCCTAGCAGAATTAAGCCCGAACAATCCCGAAAAAACATACGAAGGAACGAGCAAGTCACGAAAAGGTCGGGTGAAGTTGAGAGCGGGACCAACCCCGAAATAATTAAGATGCTTGAGGAACTGAAAAAGTGGGTAGAATCGAGGGAGATGAAAATTTAGGAAAACGACAAGAAAGTGGAGACCTACAACTCCAGAGTTTATCAAATCCCAAGAGCGCCCCCGATATTGAAGGGCCTGGACTCCAAGAAATTTATCCAAGAACATTTCCCTCCGAGCGCGGCTCCGAAGCCAATCTCGAAGAAGTTCCATATGTCCGATATTCAAAAGTATAACGAGACCACGGATCCGAATGAGCACGTGACCTCCTACACACGTGCCATCAAGGGAAACGACTTAGAAGATGACGAAATCGAGTCAGTTTTGAAGAAAAAGTTTGGGGAAACCATGTCAAATGGAGCAATGATATGAATCATAATTTACCCCCAAATTTTATTGATTCATTTGCTTTGCTTGCAGATTCCTTTGTGAAAGCACACGCCGGGGCTATCAAAGTCAAAACCAGAAAATTGAATCTATTCAAGGTAAAACAAAGAGATAACGAGATGCTCAGACAATTCGTGTTGAGATTCTAAATGGAGCGGATGGATCTGCATGTGGTTACAGATGATTGGGCCGTTCGGGCATTTACTCAAGGACTCAACCCCAGAAGTTCCTTAGCTTTGCAACAATTAAAGTAGAATCTGATAGAATACCTGACGGTAACTTAGGTTGATGTCCAGAACAGGTACCAATCAAAAATCAGGGTCGAGGACGATCAGTTTGGGGGGCCCTCCGGGTCCATTTAACCCACCAGTGTCAACGATAGATCTAAGAGAGTCACTGGTCATGAATCAAAACCGAACAGAGATCGATATCAACTGTATAATAGAGATCGAATGGGTAACGGATTTGGGCGTAAATCTACGAAGAACGAAAGGAAAAATGATCGAGGTCATAGTAGTGGGGGACTTATGAGTAAAAACAAGTTCGACGGGTCACTCGAGGCCAAGGAGGCACCAAGGTTGTTGGAATATAATTTTAGCATCGATACTGCCAGCATCCTATCCGCAATCGTGCGCATCAAAGACACCAAGTGGCCTCGACCCTACCCAAAGGGACCCTAACCTAATGTGTAAGTATCATGACACTCATAGTCATTGAACTGAGGACTGCTGACAGTTAAGAGAAGAGTTGGCTCGATTATTCAATAACGAGCATCTCTAGGAATTGTTTGAGTGATCGAGCCAAAAATCACCTCAGGAATAGGGACTCCAACAAGCAAACCGAACAGGAGGAACCACAATACGTCATCAACATGATCGTTGGAGGGTTCGATGTCCCACAAGGACCCATACTAAAGCGCACTAAGGTATCCATCAAGGGAAAAAAACCGAGATCACGTCTCTAAAGGAACCATTTCGTTCAACGATGAGGACGTTGAAGGCATCGTACAACTACACAGTGATTCAGTGGTAATAGTTGTACTTATAAATAAATTTGAGTTAAGAGTGCGTTGATTGATCCGGGTAGCTCGGCCAATATCATCAGATTGAGGGTCGTAGAACAGTTAGGTCTCCGAGACCAGATAATACCAGCAGCTCGGGTAATGAACGGGTTCAATATGGTATGTGAAACTACTAAAGGGGAGATAACCCTACCGGTGAACACTGCCGGAACCACCCAGGAAATAAAATTTTATGTGATTGAACGGGATATGAGATATAATGATCTATTCAAAAGGTTGTGGGTTAAAAACATAAGTGTAGTACCTTCGACCCTGCACCAGGTATTAAAATCCCCTACACTGGGTGGGGGTCAAGATTGTGTACGGAGAACAGCCAATTACGAAGGAAATCTTTGTAGCCGATGAAGTAATCCCAATACCCACCATCTTGGTGATGAAGGGCAAGGAGTCGACCAGAAAGGCCAAAGTCAAATAGCAATCCCAGGTGTCAGTCCTGGTCGAACCGGAGGGAAAAGAAGTTGATGAAGTAGATAATTACGGAGTTCCTAGATAGTTCATAGCTCCTGATAATACCGATGTCACCAAATCTACGGTTGAAGACTTGGAGCAGGTTACATTGACCGAACACCTACCGGATCGAAAGGTATACCTGGGCACGAGGTTGACCTCCGAGCTTAGGAAAGAACTCATTAGTTTCCTAAAAACTAACATGTTTTGTTCTGCCTGGTCCATCCTGATATGACAGGGATCCCACCAGAATAACCACTCAAAAGCTGTGTTTGGACCCGAAGTTCCACCCAATTAAAGAGAAGGGGAGGCCCCAGTCCAAAGTCAAGCACGTTTTCATCAAAGATGAGGTATCTAAACTCCTTAAAATAGGTTCCATTAGGGAAATTAAATACCAGTACTGGTTAGCTAACGTAGTGTTAGTTCCTAAAGAGGGAAATAAATTAAGAATGTGCATAGATTACAAAGACTTGAACGATGCATGCCCCAAAGATTCTTTCCTGTTTCTTAACATCGATTGCATGATCGATGCGACGGTCGGACACAAGATACTCAGTTTTCTCAACGCGTATTCCGGATACAACCAAATTAGGATGAACCCGGAAGATAAAAAAAAGACCTCCTTTATCACTAAGTTTGGAACCTACTGTTACAACGTAATGTCGTTCGGACTAAAGTACGCCGGTGCCACTTATCAACGCTTAGAAAATCGGATGTTCAAAGAATAAATATGAAAACTAATGGAAGTTTTTATTGATGACATGTTAGTTAAGTCCCCGAGCATAGGGACATTTGAGACACTTGCAGGAAACCTTCGACATATTAAATAAATATAATATGAAGCTGAACCCCAAGAAGTGCGCATTCGGGGTCAGATCTTGAAAGTTCCTTGGATTCATGGCGTCCAACGGGATCGAGATTAACTCCGATAAAATCAAAATCATAAAAGACATCACCGTGGAGGATAGTGTTAAGGTCGTTCAGAGGCTAACCGGTCATATAACCGCCCTGGGCTGGTTCTTATCGACGTCCTTGGAAAAGAGCCATCGGTTCTTCTCACTATTGAAGAAGAGGAATGACTTCTCTTGGACCACGGAGTGCCAGCAAGTTTGGGAGAACTCAAACGGTACCTTTTGAATCCATCCCTACTCCATACTCCGAAGGCGGATGAATAATTGTACCTATATTTGGAGGTATTCGAAGTGGTGGTAAGTGGAGTCCTAGTCCAGAAAGACGAAGGTATGCAATTTCCTATTTATTTTGTTAGTAGAACTCTAAGCGAGGCCGAAACAAGGTATCCTCACCTAGAGAAATTAGCGCTTGCTTTGCTAAGCGCCTCTAGAAAGTTAAAATCGTACTTTCTATGTCATCCCATATGCGTTGTAACTTCTTGCCCATTAAGGAACATAATGCGTAATCCCGAGCTCTCGGTTCGTTTGGCCAACAAGGCTGTAGAAATTAGCGAGTATGATATCAAATATCGACCACGAACTGCCATCAAATCATACATTTTAGCAAACTCCGTGGCCAACTTTACGCCGGCCATAACACCTGAAGTCGAAAAGGAATTGTTATTAACCTCAGGGACTTCCTTGGGAATATGGAACTTTTTTACGGACGGTGCCTCAAACCCAAAGGGGTACGGACTCGGCATCTTGTTGAGCCGCCTACAGGCAATATAGTTAGGCAATCTATTCGAACTGTGAAATTTGACTAACAATGAGGCCGAGTATGAGGCCATACTTACAACTCTCGAATTGGCTAAAAGCCTTGGGGCTGAGGTGGTAGAAGCTAAATGCGATTCCCTCCTTGTGGTAAATCTAGTTAATGGGACGTTCAAAGTAAATGAGGAACGAACACGAAGGTATTTAGACAAATTGTAGGTGGCGCTGCATCAATTCAAGGAATGGACCCTTCAGCATGTACCTCGAGATAAAAATAGTGAGGTTGATGCTCTGGGTAACTTGGGGTCATCGGTTGATGATGACAACTTCAACTCAGGAACGGTCGTGCATCTCATGAAATCGGTAGTGGAAGAAGGCCACGCTGAAGTAAATTCAATAAGTTTAACTTGGGATTGGAGAAATAAATACATAGCCTACTTGAAGAGTGGGAAGTTTCCCTCGCACCCTAAAGAACCAAGAGCTCTATGCACGAAGGCGGATAGGTCTAGTATGTCTGAAGGTACTTTGTACAGAAGAACATTCGATGGCCCGCTCGCCATATGCTTGGGGCCAGGAGACACCGAATACGTTTTGAAAAAAGTTCACAAGGGAACCTGCGGAAACCATTCAGGGGCAGAATCTTTGGTTCGGAAGATAATTGATATGGAGAAAGATGTAAAAGATTTTGTACGAAGATGCAATAGATGTTAGAGTCACGCACGAATGATCCGTCAACCTGGAGTGTTACAGTATTCGGTCTTGTCCCCATGATCGTTCATGAAATGGTGAATGGATATCGTCGGCCCCTTGCCATGGGCACCTGGTAAGGCTCAATTCATATTATTTATGAATCACTATTTTTCTAAATTGGTCAAAGCTCAAGCGTTCGGGAAAGTCCGAGAAAAAGAAGCCATTGATTTTATTTGGGACCACAAAATATGCCGGCTCGGGATACCGGCCGAGATCGTGTCTGATAACGGTAAGCAGTTCATAAGGTAAGCATGTTTTTCAAAGACCACAAGATTAAAAAGATTCTATCTACCACTATTACCCCAGTGAGAACGAACAAACAGAGTCTGCAAACAAGACCATACCCAAAATTTTGAAAAAATGGTTGAGTGATGCCAAAGGAAAGTGGAAGTAAATTCTGCCTAAAATCTTGTGGGCGTATCATACAACTTCAAAATCTAGCACCAAAGCCACCCCGTTTTCATTGGAGTACTGTGTTGAAGCATTGATACCGGTCGAAGCGGGGGAACCAAGCCTCATGTTCTGATATGCTATCGAAGAATCCAATGGAAAGGCAATGAGTACGAGCCTAAAACTGTTGTATGAAAGGCGAGAGGCCTCCCTAGTATGGTTGGCCGCCTAGAAGCAGCGGATAGAAAGGTACTACAACCGAAGAGCCAACCTCCGACACTTTAAAATCGAGGACTTGGGGCTATGGAAAGTAACGATGCATACCCCGAACCCGAACTATGGAAAGCTGGGGTCAAATAGGGACGGACCGTATTGAGTCATCGAAATTACCAATAAGGGATCGTACAAACTCGAAGTAAGAAATAGTGAACAACTACCAAAAACTGGAACGTGATACACTTAAGGTGGTACTATTGCTAAGGTACGTTTCATTTACCTTTTCATAATATTATGAATTGGACTAACGCTTGCAAGCAATGCCCAAGGGAAAGTATGACTATTAGGTCTAAAAGCACGCGTTGCACTCTTTTTCCCTTAAACCGATTTCATTTCAATTGGGTTTTTCGATAAGGTTTTTAATGAGGAAATAGTGGATCGTGCTTACTTATATTCAAAGACCGATTTAAAAATGGAGTCAATGGTTGCATCAACAGTATCTGATACCTCTCAAGATTGACCTTGAATACTAGGGATCATCACCCTCGGCATAGTCGGTTTATACTTCTTAGCAAGGAAAGAATGGAACTTTGTACTTTAACGGCTTAGGACCAATGGTTAGGATTTATTGTAAGGGCTAAATGGTCAAATAAACCATGCACGCACATGCCATCATAACTATAATACAAGCTTTTACTTGCTTTCGATCATGTACTTTACATGCAGAAATGGAAGAAAGTTTCCACCTTGCTATTACATATTTTTGCCTTTCAAAGCATCGAGCCTAAGGGATATCCCTATTCGGGGTTTATCGAACCCAAGGTCTACCCTTATCCGATCCTAAGGGATACCCGCATTTGGAGACTATCGCGCCTAAGCGCTATCCCCGCTCGGGGAATGTCGTCCGAAATAATTTTGGGCATCTCGGGATATCAAATCCCGGAGGCAAAAAACCTATTAGGTAGTGCCTAAACCCAAAAATCTACGGTCACGGTAAAAAATGGATCGGAGACGTCCGAAACCCGTAATCAAAACATAAGGCCTTCAATAAAAATTAAAACCTTCTAAAAGGTCACCCTCAGCAAAAGAATCGTCTAAGAACACTTTATCATTTTTGGAAAACTTCCAGTCACTTCGACTTTTCAAAGCTTCAAACAAATAAAAAATTGCATCAAGGTCAGGTTGTATTTGGACCTCCGAAAAAAATGACTTATTACTACATTAGATTCTATGCCAAGGCATTATAAATATTTGCAAGAACAGAAATCGTGAAAAGATGGTAAAAAAGTTTAAATTGCCAAAGGGGGAAATTTATATATTCTAGAGTATCTTCACATAGGCCCAACAAAAATGGCCTCAAAATGAACAAAAAATATGTGCACAAAAAACTGAATAATGCTAAGGCATTCACACCTAATCTTCTCCGGAGCCAGGTTCTTCACCAGAACTATCGGGGCCTTCGAAGTCTTCGGAGGCCTCAGAGCCCTCTTCACCTTAAGGTTCGGCTAGTTTCTTGGCCTCGACCTCAAGTATTTTTGCCTCCTCAACCTTGGCAGACAGGTCCAAACCTCGAGCATGGATCTCTTCGAGGGTCTCCCTTCGAGACTTCGCCTCACATATTCAGCATTGGTCTTCAAGCGGGCTTCGGCTGCCTTAACATCAGCCTTGTATTGGTCCACCAACTCCATGGTATCGGAAGAGGTTGTCTCTAGGTAGGACCTCATTTCTTCGAGCTCGTTTCCAAGAGCATTCCATTCTGCGATAGCCAAGCTTAGTTGTTCTCGGAGATCTTCATTTAGTTGAGCCCATTTATCATCTTTCTCCTTCACCACCTGAAGCTGAACTACTACCGAAGAAATCTTTGCCTGGGCATTTTCCTTATCCGAGGCCAGCATATCCATCTTGTTCTTCCACTCATTGGACATGACTTGTAACTCGTCCATCTCCTTTCGAAGGTGGTCGATTTGGTCATTCTTTTGCTGGACTTGCAATGTTTGGTCGTTAGTCACTACGACTAGTTCCTCATTTCTAACTTCGAAGTCCTTTACTTTTCGACCAAATCGACGTGCTCCCACCTTAGGACTGATGTTTCTTTCTGCGCCTTATCCAGCTCGCCCTAAGGTCCTTAATGACCCCTTCTTATTGCTCACTAAGGAGCTTGTACATATCCTTTTTTGGGCCAACTCTTTGACCTCGAGCTCGAGCTCGAGCTGATTGACTTCGGCCCGGTAATGGAGGAAAATCTCATGGTAGAATATTGAGGCCTGCAAAATGACGAAGGACATGAGGAAATATCAAAAGTTAAGTAAATCCTAAAAAATACATGACGATGTCTTACCCTATTCAGCGTCTGCTGGGGCTCATTTAAGAGACACGAAATGTTCACCTTATCCATTTTGGTCCAGTCCTCCTTGGTCACCAGGCATCAGAGATAGCTGGTTATCCCCGTGGGGGTTAGATAGGACCCGGGCATCTTCAGGAATGATAATAATAATCGATCTCTTAGGAACAGGGTCCACAATCGGCGCGGGGAACTAGTTGAACAACTTCATGCTCGAACTTGGCCCACCAACTTCCGAAGATGGGTCCTTCCTCGAAACTTCCAGGTTGCCCAACCCGGAAAAATCTTCCAAAGCAAACGAGTCCACACTATAAAAAAAGGAATTAAGGGGATCATCCGTGCCATGGACCCCTTCATTCGACCTCTCCTTTCCTGCTTGGGCCTCATCAAGCATGGACTCGATGTAGAAGGCATCCCTGAAATCTCTATTATATCGGGTGCTTCCTTTGGAGCGGAGACAGCATCCCGGGGGGTCTCAGCCCCCATCTCCACATCAATCTCCCGAGTCTGAGGGATATCGGCCTCTCGAATCTCACCCCTCCCCCCTAGGCTACTACCTGCTTCCCGGGAGGGGTCGACCCATGGGACATAAAAATATCATCTTCCTCGAACTCATCCCTAAGACAAAGAAGTGAGTTCAAGTCAAGTGCTCGGGTGTCAGAGCTCTTCTTTAACTTACGAGACAATCTTTTCTTTGGCTTCATCTCTGAGCTCAAGGAGCCCGAAGCCTTCCTTTTCTTCTTCTTCTTTTCCCCATGGTAGCCCTGGGCTTTCCCGTGATGGAGGAATTAATGGGCAAGGATGCATCCCCGTCCCCTTCCAGAGGCTTAAGTTCGGTGGTCTTAGCAAACCTACGAAAGAAAAAGAGGGAAGAAAAGTCAGTATGATGTAAGTTAAAAGGCATAAACTGTTTGGGGAAAAACCTTACCATGAGAACAGGCCTCCTATCGGCCCTTCGAAATCTTAATCTATGTGCGCTCGAAATATGTCATTTGTGTGCAGATACCCTCAATCTATTCCTTGAACTAGGGGAATATTATTTGTAACCCGGGCAACGGCTACACAACCACATATGCAAATGAGGAGGCAGGAAATGAATAAAAAGTTAACGTTTAAGGAGAAACTATACTTATGAGAGGCATTCCATTTGTCAGGGAATGGTATGAAATCTGTAGGGATCAAGTCTTTGGTCTTCACATAAACTAAGCGTCTCTGCCAGCCCCGATCTTGATCTTTATCAATGCTCGAAAAGGGGGTCTTGCTGTCCCGCCGAACAAGCTTTATCAGTCCCCCCCTCCCCAAGAAAATTTGGGGACTACAAGATGGAACAGAATATCGATGGTGAACGGACAAGATTCGGTTTTGTTCACGAAGTAAAGAACGAGGATCATGATCCGCCATAGAGATGAATAGATTTTCCCGTGGGTACCTCTTGGAAAAATCTAAAACAATCGGGTCCGCTAGGCCCAGTGTGAATATGTAAGTGTAAATACTTAATTACCCCTCCAAGTGGGTAGTAATGGCGTCCTCGGGCTAGGGGATTACTACATACTTACCTTACCAATTGTAGTCCCTTTGAACTATGGGAAGAACGTCTTCGGTCTTGGAGCATATGTACCTTGATGCTCCTTCGCCCCGATCCTGTTTGCGTGAGGGTTTCTCGACCTTAAAGTCATCTATAGTCAAGGAGCCCCCGGGAATAAACATTTTTAAGAGAGGCTCGAGGATCAATTCATCAACAGCCATGTCAAGAGTAGCCTTCTCGAAGGACTATTTTAGGAGTGACCTGCTCAATATCTGGGGTCGGTTGGGAAGAAGAAGTAGCATGTTGAGGAACTGATTTACATGTTTTTTCCATTTTTATCTAGAAAGGTTTTGAGAATTTGAAGAAAAAAGAATAGACAAAGAGTAGAGTGTAATAGTTTTGGGAAAATCTTGATAAAAAAACTGGAAATTACTATGAAAACTTGAAGAACAAGGATGAAGATGTGAAAATTAGAAGAAAGTTGGTAATAGCTTGAAAGATCGAAGGTAGAATCTTGGTTCGGAAAGTAGGAAAAAACAAAGGATGGGAGCTTTTATAGAAAAAATTTGTGTCGCTTCGCATTCAGAGGCAACCAGGCGATGGTTGACATGTGTCCGAAGTCAGAACGATGCGACTAATGGGACTTTTTGGCTTCTTTGTCGTTTCTGTCATAATGTACGAAAGAAGGAACCGGAAAGCATTTGTCATTTCTCATCGTTTCGGTGAACCTACCCTTTGAGAAATGAGGGAACTATCTGTATACGGGTAAAATCGGAGGTAATGAGCATCCCGATGTTTCGGTGTAGCGAATTTAAAGAGGATATAACTACGTGTAATCGAGATTGAATCCAGGAACCGCCCGTATCAAAGCTCAAATCAAATACTTGCCCTCAGAGCCATCGAAATCGTGACCCCAGACCGGATTCGATTAATGAGATCTCGGGAAACATTGCTAAACGACCGCATACGATGAACAAAGGACTGCAATATCCGCGCCCAACCGAATATCACGACATGAATCTCAGCCCATATCAGTGGTAGCTCAGTAATTAGTGAAAAGAAAGATTATTACCTTTTTCAGAATTAGACTTAGGGTAAAACTCCCCTACTATATAAAGCGGAAGCAGACTATTCATTAGGCACATTGTAACACGCATATCAAAGCAATATACATCCATTTTCTCTGTTTCTAAAAATTATTCAAAGTTCTTGCTTTTGTTCATAAGTTCTTCATAAGTGTTGGCTCGGAACCAAAGGCTCATTTCTTGTTAAGCTTTTAACCGAGCCCGCACTCATTATCATCATTGGTTTGGCTATTTATGTTGTCTTTTATTTGCTTATCTAACATTATTAATCATTTGTATCGAATTAGTCCACATATCCTCAAAACCGCGTGTAAATTCAATAGTTATCCATTTTAAAGGTAAATAACGAGAAATTTGACTTGCTAATGAGGTTCAAATTTTGTGTGATGTCAGGTATTTAAGCCTCATTAGCACCTCTTTGTAGTCTTCTTTTAAGTTATAATCCTCTTGGTAAAAATTTTGAGTTCATTTCTGCCCACAAAGACTTATAGCCTGTTTGGCCAAGTTTGTTTGGGGCCAAAAGTGCTTTTTTTTTTGCCAAAAGCATTTTTGGCCAAAAATTAAGGTATTTGGCCAAGCTTTTGGAAGGAAAAAAGTGTTTTTGAGGAGAAGCAAAAGTAATTTTGGAGAAGCAGAAAAAAGTAGCTTCTCTCCAAAAGCACTTTTGAGAAAAATACACTTAGAAGCAGTTTTCAAAAGCTTGGCCAAACACTAATTACTGCTCAAAAGTAATTTTCTAAATAATTAGTCAAACTCAAACTACTTCTCACTTAAAACACTTTTTTTAAAAGTACTTTTGAGAAAAACACTTCTCAAAATAAGTTGATCTTAGAAGCTTGGCCAAACGGGCTATTAGTCAGACACTAGCAGATCTAATTAAAAAGGTATAAGATATATATATATATATATATATATATATATNTCCAAAATAAATGACACACTTCTAAATTTAAAAATAATTCTACTTTAAACTCTCCATTTTACATATTTTACACCATACAAATGACATGGCCCCACTAAGCTTTTACCCCTTAAACTTTTAAGACCACAAGTTTCAAAAATTTTCTTTTTTCTTCTTCTTGAACTCTGTGCCGAGTCAAACTACCTCATCTAAACTAAAACAGAGGAAGTATATATTTGGTGAAATGGCTTCCTGACCACTTAAATTTCTAGGGCTTTTGAAAGATGATACACAAACTTTAGTCTTTCCTATTTAATCACTCAAACTCGTGAAACCTATAACTAATAAATATCTTTGACCACTGACTATGCTTATGTAGCGGTAACTTATCTTACGTGGAAATAGTGCGTACAAGTCACATTCAAATAGAGCGTCTATATATTACTATTCATTAAAAAGATTGTAAAATCAAAATAATAAACAGAAAATATAAGGAAACCCAAAAAAGAAGAAGAAATCCCATTCGCTGTTTTCCATAATAGAAACACCCCCCCAGATCTCATCTTCTATACACCACCCCTGTATCTTCGCACCATCCCCAACGACCAAAAACAAGGCTTCACCCATAACCCACAGCAACGACCAAACTAACCCAACCAGTCCCTCCTCCCCATCTACGCCTAATAGCGCCTCCCCCCTCTCCCTCGGATTTTGAGCTTTTCTTGACTAGCCGCCTACCACCAGAAACAACTGCAAGATAAACACACATACACGTAAGGGACAGAGAAACAAATCTGGGAGGGTGATAATGAGAGAAAAGGAGATGGGGAAGTGAGCGAAAAAACAAAGGTAAAGATATTTTTGTGGTTGTTCGATTTGAGTGTTGAGGATCGTTCGAGATCGCCGCAAGTTATTTTTTTTCGGTTCATGGTACAATTTTCAGATTTCTGTTGATCATATATATTTTTACTCGTTTTCTCTAATTCACTTGAACAACTCTCAGTATCCATTGTTGTTCCTTTGTGTTCCATTTGTGGCCCTCTTCGTAATTAATTTGGTTTGCTGGGTTATTTTGGTATCTTGAGTTAGGTAAAAGTTGCACAGCTTTGGTGAAGAAGAAAATAAGGGAAATAGAAGAAAAATTAGAAATTAATAAATTTATTCCAGCACAATTATGGGGTTTGTTTTCGCGCCCTTGACGTGTAACAATCCCATTGGTCATTTGCTGACTGGATGGACACGTATGTGAATGTGTAATATACGCGCGTTCGATCAATGGTCAAATATATTTATTAGTTATAGGTTTCACGAGTTTGAGTGTTTAAATGAGAAAGACTAAAGTTTGTGTATCGGCTTTCAAAAGTCCTACAAGTTTAAGTGGTCAGGAAGTCATTACGCCATATATATATATATATATATATATATATATATATATATATATATATATATATATATATATATATATATATATATATAT
>MU704676.1:41449-79614 GCA_026770625.1 Nicotiana glauca
AAATACACTTAGAAGCAGTTTTCAAAAGCTTGGCCAAACACTAATTACTGCTCAAAAGTAATTTTCTAAATAATTAGTCAAACTCAAACTACTTCTCACTTAAAACACTTTTTTTAAAAGTACTTTTGAGAAAAACACTTCTCAAAATAAGTTGATCTTAGAAGCTTGGCCAAACGGGCTATTAGTCAGACACTAGCAGATCTAATTAAAAAGGTATAAGATATATATATATATATATATATATATATATATATATATATATATATATATATATATATATATATATATATATATATATATATATATATATATTAAACTTGTAAAATATAAATTATGGGTCCACTTCTTATTATAGAGGTGATGATATTTCGCATTCGCTATTAAATTTTGAATAGAGGTGAGTTGTAAGTACTAGGTAGGGTACAAGACCAATGAGAAAAAGAGGGCCTGATGTCCTCGTACAAAAGCTTACACCATAAACCATCCATTCCCTATTTAGTCCCTTTGTCCCTACACACTCCACATGCTTTTGTTTTTCAAGTATCCCTCCATAAATACTCCCTCTTTCCTTCCCATATTTCCCTCACAATCACAAACCGTTCTCAAACTAACTCATATCCCTTGTATATTTTTCATTATAAACTACTAGTTGATTATCTCTCTTTGTAATCAAAATGGGTCTAAAGAAAACAAGCAAACAAAGCACTCAAACAGCAGCTTTGAAACAAATAATCAAGAGGTGTTCCAGCTTCGGAAAGAACGAGAATGGTTTCCCCCATGATGTTCCAAAAGGTCATTTTGTTGTCTATGTTGGAGAAAATAGGAGCAGATATATAATTCCTATTTCTTGGTTGTCATATCCAGAATTTCAAAACTTACTTCAGAGAGCTGAAGAAGAGTTTGGATTTAGCCATGAGATGGGCATTACTATTCCTTGTGATGAAGATGATTTCTGCTCTCTTATTTCCATGTTCAGATGAATTGATGAAGACCAAGTTGGGTTTGACCAGCTAGGTTAATTAGGATATTAAGTAAATAGTAATTAAGAGGTTTTATTTTTAACTGACAATTAATAGCCCACATCTAACTATTGTGGAGTTTGGGTTGATTTGTATATTGGTTTCATGTACTATTGGTATTTTCATCAGTGGTGTGGATTCTGCACCCGTGGAAAACTCTTCATTCTATTAGAGGCCTTTGTTTGTTCAGAATTTTCAATTTTCTTTTCCTTCAAATTTTCCCGTTTTCAAGATTATAATTCAATAATAACTCAGTGATTATAATGTGTGATAAGGATGCGATCATATCAATACTGACTCACCAGATTCCATCTGATATAACGTGATAAGACCTCACATTGTTATTATATAGGTCAAAACATATGTATATTTTAGCCTGACTAATGAAGCTAAGATGTACGTGTAACTTCAACAGTTCGAACTTTGAAATTTTAGCCTCGCACATACTTCCACCGGCTAAGTAACAAATATACTTGACTACCTTTTTTTTTTTCGTCGAAAAGAAGAACTTATATTTTAAACAATAATATTAGTACATGGAACAAAATGTATCATAGGCATCGTAATAGCTAAGCTAGAAATAGTAGGATTTACTATGCTTGACCGCTACCTATACTTGCTTCTCCAGTTTTATGTTTACACAATTTAACCAAATTATATTCGCTTACATCGTAAATAATTTTATATATCGGTGCATATTAACATGTTGTAGCAGATCATTTATTTTATGTATCTCTTACTTCTTCCGTTCACTTTTACTTGACACATTTTGACTTATCACTGTCCTTAAAAAATAATAAATTAAGTGCATAATTTAACGTGATACCCATATTAATTGATGTATATTTTTTATTGGATTTGAGAAAATAATTTGAAATGAGTAATAAATATTGTGGGTATAACATGAAGAAAAAAAATTGTCATTCTCTTGATATGCGTAAAGTGACGAGTAAAAATAAAAATCTATTTTTAGTATACATGCCAAGTAAAAATGAACCGAGAGATTATTTGATATCCGGACCCCATTACTAAAATTTTACTGGGTTGTGCGGTTGTATCTCTTATTTGATATGATAGTGTGATAATGTTAAATATGGTGTATTAGTAATGCAGGGATTAGTAATGCATGTGTTAGTAATGCAAGCATTAGTTATGCAGAGATTATTTTTTATACATTGTTTGGTGTGGTGTATTAAAAACTATAATGCATTGCATAATTTTTTAAAAAAATAGTTGTTTACAAAAATGCCCTCTATATTCTTTAGTTTTAAGGGACTTTAAGGATAATTTTGTCTTTAGACATACTAATGCATGCATTAATAGCCTTGGTATTACTAATACCATGGTTTTGCTATGCATTAGCTATACACAAGATAATACCAAATAGGATGTATAACTAATGCTTGTATTAGTTATACAAATGTTGAAAAAGTATACCAAACAAAGTATTACTTATACACAAAACTAATGCAAGCATTATTTTGTGTAATGCACTCTACCAAACGACCTCTAAGTACTATATATGCTTCTAATCAAATTATGTTTTCAAACCCTCAGAGTTGGCCTGGTGGCAATTGACTTAAGCCTTGGGGTTACAATTTCTGAGGGTCATCGGACTGGGTAAAACCTGAATTAACCGTTGTGCACTTGCGGGAAACTCCTTGCCGAGGGCATGTGCACCCCCGGAATTAGTTGGGGCTCTTAGAGACTCGGACACCCGGTGCAAATCAAAAAAAAAATTATGTTTTCAAAAATTGGTGAATAGGTGCCTTGTATTGTGAACTTCTTTCCTCACGCAAATAACTTTAACTATATTAGACTTTTACTTAGGCTACTTATAGTTAGATTTATATTATTTCTATGTATATTGCTCTTTGAAAATTTCCAAATTTAAACGTTCACTATTTCTTTAACTAGCCATCTTATTCCTTCAGTTTATTATTACTTATTGTTCGAAAAGGAAAGGTCTTAATCCATGTTAATCATTATGAAGAATAAGATTAATTAGTTTCAATGATATAATCAAGATAGCTTTTAATCTGATAATGTGATAAATTAACAAGATGTCGAGCCAATATTGAAGACACATACTTTTGAGCACATGGTTGTAGGACCACTATTAGCATATTCCTACTATAACTTATCAATCAATTGAATACTTAAAATTGTAAAACAAAAAATTAGTACTATAATTTTGTCCAAATACTGAGTTCTTTCTTTTATGGGACGCATGACTCAATCGAAGACTAAGTTAGATAGAAAAGGGGACAATGGTACACATGTGCACAGTGTTAGTAACGAAAGAGGCAATCATCTCTCACATCATCTTTTTATCATTAAAAGTAAGATTAGATTTAAAAAAAATATTCCAATGACTCAATTAATTTTTTTAGTTCCTTAGATTCTTAGGTAGATTTTTGTCTATTCGGTTTTTCTGTTGTAGTGATCTGAAATGGAATCCATCATGTGTTTGGCACTATCGATAATTAAGAATAAATTATAGAAGGATTGTTAGCAGCTTTTTGCTCAGGTTGCACTCTTATTTTGCCTTTCCCAGCCAAAATGCAAACATATTATAACAATATGATTCGAAAGTTGGAGTTTTATTACTTAATTAAGTTTTTTATGCTTTTACACTTGAATTATATTTTCTTCTGTCTACTCCTTCCAACAATCCACAGAGAGAATAATTTTCCTTCTGGTGGTGTTTGAATGCAATATTCATTGTAATTTTACAAGTGACGTCTGAATTTTAAGGGTAATGTGTACGTAGATTTTATCCCCGCAGGTAGAGAGGCAAAACAACCTGCTTTTTATTCTTCGATCCTAAATATTAGTAGGTGTATTACTTTATTATATATCTATCCTTACTATTCCAACTAGGAGTATTAATTAAGTAAAATGTTTAAGAAGAGATAAATGATAATTTAGATCAATACTCTTTTGATTAAGGCTATTAAAGTTAATGAGTGCGCAAAAACCATAAAAGACAGATAAACCAGAGGAAGTATTTATAGGTTTTTTTTTGTTTACTTTTGAAAAAGGATGTGTATTTTTGGATCTAGTCTTGAAAACCTTTGGTTTTTGGGAACACAAACTTTCTGTTATATGCATTACTCTAGTTTACTTGTCAAAATAGGTTCTCCTCGTCCTATCCTAGGTGGAAATATATGCTAAGTTTTTTCTCTTTCATTTCTTCCCTTTTCAAAAATAAAATTTCGAGGCTGCATTTTGTCAAGGTTTATGATTTGGAATATGGAATTTAAGAGAGAGACTAGCGATGAGAAGTACATGGTAATTTACAACTGCACCGCCACCAGATGAGGAAAATAGCAGTGGTACTAATCAAAGAGCTAAAATTGATTGACACCTTACCTTAAGAGTCCACAATCTAAAAAGGACAATTTTTTCTCATAACAATGGTGACTTTGTCAAAACAATACCTGAGACACCATTTAAAGTCGGTGTCCCGATATGTACCTACCTAAACACGCATTTATGTTCTACTGGGACATTTTCTGATGCAATCTTGAGTATATTTCAAGATTGGTAAGCATTTTTATGCCCACATATGTGAGAAGACTTTTGAAGCAATTGGAAATTGATATTTCCATGAAAAAAAGTAAAAATTGCACCCATGAATGCAAAAAACCGTAGGACAGATTCAGTACTAACGTACAAACAACAGTAGTCAATTTTCAATCGACATAGTTGGCTAGCATTTAATATGGGGACATCAATGATTCATTTAACAAGGCATGGCTTAACAACCACAGAAAAAGTTTGATTTTTTTGCAAGACAAAGCATAAGTTCATGGACCCTTTTTTCCAGTTTGTTTTTAGATTGGAGAAGAAAAGACTCCAAAACAGAAGTTCAAAGTATTCTCAGAGCCGTCAGACATGCATTAATGGCCCATAGGATGTTGTTCTATGGCTGAGACTGTTCAAGCTTGAGTATACAATTATGTAATCTCTTTACCTCATCCCATTGGCTGTTTACAAAGACCTGTCCAGATGTTTTCCTCATCCCATTGGCAGTTTACAAAGACCTGTCCACATTTCCACCACACAATTTGAACCGACCTGCCTAATGTCTTTTGTAAATCCGCCTAATCAAACTCCCTCCTCCGCCCCCATCCTCAAAACTTTAGTATACATATCTTCCCTTTATTCCATCATTAAGCTAATGAAACGGGGAGTTCAAGGAAATAAAATTAGGAGATAATATGACTTTTTTTATTTATGAAAGTAGTACGTATCTATTATTGCACCCAGTACTTGGTCTCCCACCAACACATATACTGGATAGCTCTACCACCAAAGCTTAGGTGGTAAAAAGAAAATTGCCTAGCGTGTTTTTACTATACTGGATTTAAATACTGATCTCCCAATATCATTGATCCTAAGACACACCCTTAAATAAAGAAATATAACCATACATGAACAATGACACAGCAACTATATCATAATAAGCTGACAATTCTAGAATAACCTCCTTCAATCCTTACTAATATATTATATTAGTCTTCAAGTCACGTCTTATTTTACTGTTCAAAGTATATTTCAAATTATCAAACTAGTTCTACAGAGTACTTTAGAAGGAAAAAAAAAAAGACGCTTTCAAAATTCTGATTCTATTAGGTCCATCAAAGCCAAAAGGTACAGTTCGGTTGAAATGAGATCCTCTGGCGCGTCACAAAAAGAACCGGAAGAAAACTTGTCTTCCAAAACAAACTGTTTCTTTTATGAGCTCAAGAAAGCCCACATCCAGCACTAAAGACAGGCCTAATGACATACTTGGGGCACATAGAGTGGTGGTAAAGAACCGGAGTAATCCATATTACTTAACACAGGTGAAGTACAAGCACGTAGCGGCAATCTGAATAGCACTCGTATTCCAGCCTTCCAAAGTAATGTAAAAAGCAAGTTACAAAGTAGACCGAAAGTGACTCAGACTACTAGACTAACGACCAACCTTAAGAAACTACTTGAACATTCTTACACTGAATTTACGATCGCAAAAACAGAAGAAACAAAATCCCACAACACACAATTATCTTCTTACAGGTGGCACAACACCTCGACCAGGTGCTGCTCCACGACCACCACCAGCCTGAGCCTGCAAGCAAAATGTTTATAATCAGGAGTATTTCTCGCTAGAAAAATTGCAAAACTTTTTCGCTGAAGTACAATTAATTCCTTATATACCGTTTACACTTCCCAATTAACATCCCCACCCCACACCCCCCTTTTACCCCGAAACAGGAGAACTAAATATTTATGCTTTTTGGAAAGAATCGTAGTTTTCAACTCACAGGGAAGCTCTAGGCACTACAGCTACATTGAAATGAGGGAAGGATAGGAAGAGTAAAAGTAACAGGTTTAACTTCTTAAAATCGGATGCAGGCAGGAGACGTACAAAATTAACATCCCCTATAAGTAGCAAAAAAATTCATAAATGGAGAGATACAGGATAGGTAAACGATCAGCCACTCAGCCCCAGACACCTCTCCTAAACTTCAGCTACCCCTCCCCCTTGCATTCTCTAAACCAAAAATGGAGTTTATCAACATTTTGCAAGTTAACTGCAATAAGCCTGAGGTCTATAAGTATCAGCATGAGGTGAATTTAGATGTTGATTTCAAACACAAAAGTGCAACTAAAAGCAGTAAAACATAAGCAGCACTCACTTTAGCTCGCATAGCAATAGCACGTCCCCGACCAACACCAAGTGATGTACCTTTGCCCTTCAAATATGAAAACAAACATAAGCAAAGGGCTTGAGAGAACAGCAATAATTAAGGACAAGTAAGAAAAGAACCTTGATTCTTGCTTCTAGCCGCTTGAACATGGGAGCATTCTTAAGCATATCAGGAATTATCATGAACCTGGTGGAAATTAAAGTTCAGTAATGATCTTACCAGCAATAGCACAGTATACACAAAAGAGTTAACCATGTACCTGACTTTGCTGCCTCTAATAAAAACATGCTCTAGTTGTGACACCCTTCCATCCTGCAGTGATCAATATTAGCAATGTAAAAAGAGCCTCAGATTCTAACTAATCCAATTTCTCACTTCTTTCATCAGTACAGTCACCAAAATATGCTTAGATGTGTCATTGTTAGTATTATATTAAATTTCAGTTGGTGTAAAATTTAAGATAGTTTCGTATGATTCACTTCATTTCCATTTATAAATTTGTCTCTTGATGCATATTCTTTTCAGGAACAATGTGTTTCTTTTTTCTTTTACTAAAGAAAAAACATATTTACGAAAAACAAGGATAGGTGCAGCAGTAGGTCCGACTCGATTTTTCCCTTCTTTTCATAAAATGTATTGGCCATACTGCATGTAGCTCCCCAACACTAGAAATGGAAAGTCATTTCTTTATGATCTGGAACTAGCACCAGCATTAACATGAAGCAGATTTCTGAACATGAAAAGATCAAAATAACCCATGAAAGCGATTGAGAACCACCTACTTTATTAAAAAAAAGGTGATTGAAAAACACCTAGCTTGCAAAAGAAAATCAGACAGTAGCCTACCAAACTTAGTTTTTCTAGAGCTATGATGATTTTTTGAAGGCCTGGTAAAGATGTTGGGGCTTGAGACACTGTCATTCAAGAGAAAAAACAAAAAAGATATTTCATTTTCAATTGGAAGAAATTCCACGAAGTACTTCATTTTCCATTGAAAGGAAAGACATAGAGAAAGGTTTATAAAACTGGTTGGTCATTCTACGTGTGAGTGGGGCCTCAAAATGGGTTTCATGGCAGGGAAAATCAGATTCTTCCATTATCAATTTTTGAGATACCTAATTGTGCCAATTTCTCTAGTTGAAAATATGACTTTTATGTATGTCAGCAACTCGGATATATTGAACAATGTCCTCAGGCCCTTCTCATAACGATGGGAGACAGAGAGAGGTACAGAAACAAGCTAGATAGGATATGTGTTATTCCAACTATCTCGTTAATGAACAGTAAAGCCTTTGTTCTCATAATTAGGAGAAGCAAGGACAACACCCCTTGGCTTTTTGCATATGGGCTTTGTCTTGAGGAATCACCAATATACACCCCCCCCCCCTTTTTTTCCAAGAATTGTCAACAAAGTTCCCCCATTTTGTATCATGGAATGAGGCTCTCTGCAGTCCCCTTTCCTGCCAAAGAAAAGGAAAAGGAGGAAACTCCTGGTAACTGAAATTTTAAGAACTTCCCTTTCTTTATGCTATCTACGTTCTACAGACTGCACTTAACAATATGGCTAAACTGTAAGCTGTTGGCATTCAAAATTATATTCAAGTGCGATTTCTGCAAAACCGGCAACTTTTCTCCTATCCTGGTAGCTCTATCCTTACTACAAAGGGCAAGAGAAAGGCTTTAGCCAAAATAAATCACACTAGAAAGATGGGGCCAAGTTCATAACTAATACATTTCTGACTTTCTCTAAATCGTTTATGACATGAAATATCCATGGGAAAACTTATCTTTAAAACTTAATCTCATCTACCAAATCGATGCTTCTACTACCTAACAACTAATAATTTCTGATTAAAACTTCTTTTGAATATCAATTATTATAGAGAGATTCCTGTCTTGTTTGATCAATTTGTATAAGCTTGTCTCAATTTGCATCAGACTACTTTTCTAGATCAAATTAAGTCTATGTTCTTGACATTGATACTTGATATGAAACTGAGATTTAGAAAGCATGTCCATAGATGCTCATATGAGTTATATGCTCGTGTCTCTTAGAAATCATGACTACAAGTCTCAATATATCTCCTTTGAATATGTTTTAGGTTACTTTCTGGCTAGTTTGATCAATCTAAAGGAGTATAAGATCTTGCGCTACTTGCTTCCTCTGTGCTATTGGGTAATTTTTATAACAAATAACGAGGCTAATCAGTCTTTACATCCCTATGACTGTTGGCATTTTCTAGTAATTAGAAACAATATCTCTAAGCCTAACATGTATGCTTTTCAAGGCTGAGATGTGATAAAAGTAACTCAATAGCAGTGGTTTTAAGAGCAAAAAGCGTAAAAAACGGCAAGGTCCATGGTGCTTGAAGCAAAACGAAATAAGTGAAGCGCACAATTTAGGAAAGATTAGAAAATACCGTGTAACCAAATTTCAACTAAAATAAATAATTTCAATAATGTTGATGTTACACACCTAGCCTAGTGGTCAATGAAGTGGGTGGAGAACCATGAGGTCTCAGGTTCAAACCTCAGCGAAGACAAAAAACACTAGGTTATTTCTTCTCATCTGTCCAAGACTTGCTGGATAGAGTTATCTGGTATCTATTGCTGGTGGGAGGGGGGAGGTGGCAGGTATCTTGTGGAATTAGTCGAGATGTGCGCAAGCTGGCCCGACACCACAATTATCAAAAAAATGTTGATGTTAAGCCAAATCCTCAAAGTTGAGATTCAAGGCATCGACCACTACTCGTTGATATCACTTTGCGCAACATTGTGTGGAACGCACGTCTGAAGCATATAGCAACGTCCATGAAGCGCCCCTTCTTTTGCATCGCTTCATTGCTTTAAGCGGTGAAGCAATGACTTCTAATAATGCAGCCCAAAAGGTACAATTCTCAAGCTAAACATAAGTGTTCTTCTGTGATAAAGTAGGCTTGCTTTCTAGACAGGATAAAAATGGGCTTGTTATTTACTGCTTAAAGGAAAAGATTGGATATATGATCATAAAGGCCATAAATTCGAAATTAAAAGTCAAATCTGATATATCTCATAGCAATTAACAAGATATTTGTACTAGACCCCTGAAATTAGAGAAATTTAATCGCAGACTAGAAATGCCTAACCAAAATAATAAGATCCCAAGAACAACCTCAAAGAAATCAAGCTACTCATATGATTGAGAACTTCCTACTTCGAGCAATGTGAATAAGTATAACTTCTTCTATCTTAACAGGGCAAGCGACACTCAACTAGTAAAGTAGGAAACAAGTGGTAAATGGCTAAAACATACATAGAAATAAGAAGATGTCATTCTGTGTACCACTTTTCCACTGTGGAAGTTAAACAAATCACCGCTACTGTCACCCTATTTATCGCACAGATAATTAGCTTTGCTTGGAAACTATATCGGGAAAACAAGTAAAAACGAGAGTAAGATCCAAAATATCACAAGCAGTCAAGAGAAAATATCTAGGGTTTAGGGTTTAAGAAACAGCAAAGAAAGCAAAGATAATAACGCTTTAACAAAATCAGGAAAATCACAAACAAAAAAAGTTGTAAGCATACTTTAGCAGTGTAAGTGATGCTCTCGAGTTGGCAATTCCAGTTGTCCTCGCACTCCACCATACTTCCTCTGTACACCTCTCCACTCTTCATCTCTACCGTCACTATATGTCCCGTCGCTTCGTGTAGAAGCTTTACCGGTATGCCTAAGCTTCGACTCATGGCTGATTTCTCTACTTCTCCGAAAACCTAATGTATTGCTGCTGGCTAGCGTGCGTGCAGCTCCTCCCAACGTCACACTGTGCTTAACAAAATTAAAACAATACGAGTCCCTCTACTAGAGAACTTAGGGCAAATTATCGCCGGTGCTCGACCAATGGATCAAATTTGATCCAACGGTTCTTGTTTACCCGTGTTACATGTAGGCTCTTTTCCCTTTTTAATTCTTCTTTTTTTCCTTTTTTTCTTGGGGAGCTCTCATCAGGAAATTTGACTTCACTACCGAAATTTGATGGTATTGTACAATTGAGTCTCTCAAACTTCCCAATTATGTATATTGACGTCTACGCTTCAATATGTCTTTTTTTCTTTTTTCATTATATTGTTATAAGAAGAATTGTGACTTGACATTAAATGAATTTAAAAAAATGAAAATGTGACCTTTAATATGGGAAATACATGTGATTCAAAAATTTTAACTTTTAAAAATGTAAAAGAGAACAACCAAGATATGTGTTTACTCTTGAAATGGATGACAATTGAATTTATACGCGGTTTAAGGATACGTGGATTGATTCAATACAAATAATCAAGAACGTTAAATAAATGAGTTAAGGGTACTATGAACAATCAAACAAGTCATAACGTTATGGCCTAGCTTGAACCTGAATTGTGCAATAGTTTCTGCCCTCGGTCGAGTCTTGGGTTCTAGGCCAGTCAAGAACAAAGAACAAAAATAAAGTAGGGACTTTTCAATAGTTGGAAAGCAGAAAAATATTTTTTTATTACTTTGCTATGCGTATTACAATGTGTCTATTGAATAAAAAACTTCTCCTTTATATAGTAGTAGAGTTTTACCCCTAGTACAATTCTAAAAAAAGGTAAAAATCTTCCTTGTACACCAACTACTGATACACTACCGATATCGGGCGAGATCAACGCCGTGATATCCGATTGGGCGCGGATATCACAACCCTATGTTAGTCGTGTGCAACCGTTTGTAATGCTTCCCGAGGTCTCGGAGCTCGTTTCGGGTTCGGGGGGTATTGTACCGTCAGGCCAAGTGGCAAGTACCCTATTTCAGCCTCGATTCAAATAGTTCTCAGATTCGGTCTCTATCTCATACATTCATACTTCTTACTTCGTTTGTCTCACCGAGAACTCGGGTGTGTGTTGACCCCGAGTTTCCCCGCATACAGATAGTCCCCTCGTTTCTCAAAGAGTGGGTTCGCTGAAACGATGGGACACGATAGATGAGACTCGATTCCTTCCATTGTACATTACAATCGAGACAACGAATAAGCCAAAATATCTCATCAGTCGCGTCATTCTGACATCGGACACATGTCAATCATCAGATGGTCGCCTCTGAATGTGAAACATCGCTATTGGTTACATTTCATCCTATAAAAGCTTCGAACCTTTGTACTTCATCTACTTTATAACCCTAGCTTTTGCCTTCAAACTCTCTAGCGGCATTCAACTCTTTCAAATCTTCATATCTTCATCTTTGGTATTCAAATCTTCATTATTGCTCTTATGTTTCTACGCAGATCTTCATCCTACCTTCAAATCTTCATACTCTTTTTTTCAACCTTCATACATGTTCCTTCAAACCTTCATACTTTTTCTTTAAATTCTCATATTTTCTCATATAGTAATGGCTAAAACTTCCAAATCAGTTCCTCGACAGGCTACCTCTTCATCTTCCTACCCGGCCTCAAAAACTAAAGTGGATGCTTCCAAGGCGGCTGCTCTCGAGGTGTCTTACCCCGAGGCAACTGCTCTCGAGACATCACCCGATCCCCCCATGAAAAGCTTTATACCCGAGGGTTGTTCAATCGCAAACGATTTTAATATTGAGAAAGCCTCATCCAAACAGGACAGGGGTGAAGGAGAATGGAGATACACATGCTCCATCACTAAGGATACCCTTCCCATAGTCCAAGAGGACTGTAAATGGGAAGGCAAATAAGTGGTTGTTCTCAAGCCTAAGGACGATATTACTACTCATGTGGAGGATTATTTAAGTGTTTGCACTTACACCTTCACGCTAGGCTCGGTAGACCCAGTTGTCTTAGCCTTTTGCAAGAGATATGAGGTGTGCCTTGGGAAAAATATACCCGTCTCTTTGGAGGATAGTGATCCTCCTACGTAATTTTGTGAACAACATCGAATCTCCTTGATTCACCCTCGACCATCTACTCCATCTGTACAGTTCTCAAATTTTTGGAGAGGGACTAATCAAGCTCACTCGCTGGGCTAGCAAAATCCCCTTTCGAGCATCGACGAGGATCAAGACCGAGGCTAGCAGGGGCGCTTTATTCGAGTGAAAACTAAAAATTTGATCCCTCCCGAATTCCTACCATTTTTTAAGAAGTGGAACGCATTTAGTAAGTGTAACCTTCCCTTAAGTGTCAAGTTCCCTTTGTTTCCGTTCTCACCCTCGGTATTTATGTTCGTACAATTGTTGCTCTGGTTCCCAATACGATCCCCCGACTCTAGTAGTGGATCGAAGGCATCTGGAAGTAGATGTCATACTTCAAGAGCTCGTGGAGCAAGCTTTCGCATGGCCGATGGGAGGCATGTTCACATGGTAAGTTTCTTATCTAAATAGTTATTATTATTCCCTAAACTCATATAACGCTGACCTTTCCTCTTTCCTTCACAGGTTTGCCTAAGACCACCGAACTTAGGCCGCTGGAAAGGGACGAGGATGTGTCCTTGTCCGTTGAGCCATCCATTATAGGGTAGCCCTGGGTTGTTGTAGAGTAGAAGAAAAGAAAAAAGAAATTGCCGGGCTCATATGGGCCCGGGGTGAAGACAAAGAAAACGCAGCCACTCGAGCTCGCAAGTCCAAGAAGAATACCGAGTCCCGGGTACCGGACTCTGATTTGCTTTACCGCTCAGGGATGAGCTTGAAGAAGATGACATTTTTGTCACTCATGGGTCGATGCCAAGGAGCAGGTGGCAACCGAGAAAAAGAGCCATGAAGCTGATCTCATTCTAACTTGGGAGGTCGAGATGCAAACGGGGGCTGAGACCTCCCGAGAAGCTACTTCCGTTCTGAAGTAGGAGACTGGTGTAATAGACATCGTTGAAACGCACTCCTACACTGAGTCCATGCTTGAAGAGGCCCAAGCAAGAAAGGAAAAGACAAGTGAAGGAGTTCATGGCACAAACGACCCTATCCACTTCTTCTTTGATGGCGGGGACATGTCCACTTTTGAAGATTTTTCTAGGCTGGGAGCCTGAAGATCCCGAAGAAGGACGCACCTTTGGAAACTGGTGGGACGAGTTCGAGCCCAAAATTGGTGAAGCAATTTCCTGCTCTGAGTGTGGATCCCGGCCATAAGAGAACAATCATTCTTACGGTCCCGGAGGATCTGCTCCAGTGGGCATAGCCAGCTACCTCCGATGCTTGGTGACCGAGGAGGACCAAGCAAAGATGAATGAGGTGGGCATGTCGAGTCTACTTAATGAGGCACAATAAGCGCTAAACTAGGTAAGGCATCATCACTCCTTCATGAATTCTACTTAGTCTTCAATGTATCTCGAGTTCGTTCTTAAGAAGCAAGTTCGGAAGAAAGACATGTATAGGCTTCTTAGTGAGGAGTAGGATAGGGCCGTTAAGGATCTTCAGGCCGAGCTGGACAGGGCTCAAAAGGAAACTCCAACTCTGAAACAGGAATATGTCGATCTGGTCGAAAAGGTGAAGGTCTTTAAAGTTAAAAACAAGGAGCTAGTTATGGTGTCTAACAACACATCCTCGCAGGTCCAATAGAAGATTGACTTGATTGATCAACTCCAAGCCAAGATGAATGAGGTCCTAGCCATGGTTGGCAGGTGAAAAGCAAAATGGACTTGCTGGCTTTAGAGAAGAAACCGCTAAGGCGAAGCTAGCATCGGTTGGGAACCAACCAACGGCTACAACATCTCAAACTTTAAAAATTTACCTAAAATGTGATTCTCTTCTATTTATAATGGCCAAAAATTCGCTGACAAAAATACCCCTCGGGAGGTTCTACGGCCGCACAACTCCATGTGCGATATCCAGATTTCTTTATCAGGCAGGGTCTTGGGTTCTACAGCTGCACAATTCTGGGCTGTGGCTGCAAAGCATCTACTGCGGTTGCACATTTCTTATGTAGTCCGCACTTCAGGCAAGGCTTCAAGTCTTGATCATTTGCATACTCTCACAACTTTGAATTCTTTGTCAGTGCAGACCTTGTTCTGCGGTTGCACATTTTATGTGCGGTCTGCAAATTAGCTAAAACTCTGTTGGGCTTCTTCACTTGTTCTTCGGCCACATAGGAAATTCTGCGGTCCACACTTTCTTCTACAGGTACAGAAATCCTTCTTTGGATCACACTTCTTAAGTTCTAGCCCCTTCTTGCCTTGTGAGTCGAAACACTCCTTTTTAGTCGGATTTTATCATGGCAGTCCAAACTCCCAACATTCTTGTAATTTGCACACTTTCATTAGTTTTGGGAACATAACGCAATATTTTTGGACTACAACAAAAGTAAAAAGGTGTTAATAAGTGGTCAAAATCTACACTTATAAACTTTCCCAAACTTAAGTCTTTGCTTGTCCCCAAGTAAATAAATTAGTTCCCACCTCCTTAGAGTTAAGGGTCATTGCAGCGAGTCAATGGTGAGCCATTCATACATCAGTTGGGACCAACAATTACCCACACTATTCATGCATTATCAACAAGGTGACAAGTTAAATATTCATGCACATATAGTTCTAATGTGATATTTGAGCTTCAAGAATTGACTTTACTCATCAAGGACTTTTGTTTTATCATATAGGTCATGGCGAACTCCAAACTCTTACTCCTCTACTTTCCATTTACCAAGCTCACTTAAAAAGTTAGCACTCAATCTTAAGATTCATGAAAGATTCACTCATCTCTCACAAGAGAATGTCACAAGTGTGGCTTCAAGTGCCATAGGCTTTCCACTCATGTAGATCACCTCTAATGTAAGATCACTCGGTTCGAAATCAAGTAGGAATTCTTTCGGCTTGTAATGAACGCTTTTGGAATAGGGTAGGATACCATTTGGTTAGGTGGTTACACCTTTCCTTAAACACTACATATTTTTATTTCTCGGCTCACAATTGCTAATTTTTAGAGGAATTTTCTTTTTATTGGGGACTAGAAAGACTTGACATCACTCTTTCTTATTCATTTCATAATCTTTTCTCCCTTTTTGATAGCTTATGTTAGGGAATCATTACCTCTTTTTGAATTCATCAACCCATCCACTTATCCACTTTTTAGCATTTTTCTTTTCTTGCCTTCTCTTTTCATAGAGACCATTTCTTTTCTGTTTTGTGCCTTTGATAACTTTTTTAAATTTCTCATCTCTCCCTCAAACTAGGGGTGTACAAACCGAACCGAAAAATCGCACCAAATCGAAAAGTCAAACCAAACCGATTAAAAATCTGACTAGGTTTGGTTTGATTTGGTTTGGTATTGAGTAAAAAAACCGAACCAAACTGACATATAAATATATAATTTTTATATATACTTTTAAGACTTTATATAGAATTTTCTTTACAAAAATTCTAGAAATATTTGGGATTCTCTTATGGAATGTAATATTTAATAGAATATGAAGTACTCCATTTTTACTAACCTTAAATAATGGGTTATATGATCACTTTTTTATCAAGTGTTACTGAAATGCATCTATTTCTTTGTTCTTCCTTGTTCATTTATCAAGTTTTATTAAATTCTTATATCTTTTTCAAATTTGAAGTGGTATTTTGATAATCTAAAATTAAATAGAACTTATCATTAATTAGGTATCATGTTGATTTTTATGTTTAATTATTAAATTCGTTTAACCTTATAAGTATACATCAACGAAAAATTATTGTCAGGGGACTAAAAAAATTAACTATCATGTGTTATTAACAAAATACTACCATACAAAAATCTAAATAGATCATATATTTGTCAAGTTTTTCAATTTTTACTAAACATATATTTACTTATAAAAAGTTTAACAAAGTAAGATTGAAATAATATTCACATATTACTTATAAAAAATTTAACAAAGTAAGATTGAAATAATATTCAAATAACAAAAAAACCCAAAAAATCCGACAAAACCGAACCAATCCAACCCGATATAGTTGGTTTGGTTTGGTTTTAATAAAAACCAAACCAACCCGGTCCATGTACACTCCTACCTCAAACTTATGCTTTAAGCCACTTATTTCACAAGAGTGTTAAGGAAAGTCTGGGTGACAAGAGAGGATCAGGATAAAACGCGTAAAGGTTTATAACATGGTTATCAAATTAGAAAGGCTAGAGGCTCAAAGGGGTTAACTAGGGATAATGGCATTGGTTGGCAATAGAAAGCCCCAACGGTCCAAGAAAAGCCTACAATCACTTCTCAAACCAAGCAAAACTTAGGATTTCGCCTTGAAACACATTCGGGGCAAGTTATAGATCATTCACACAGGTACTTGGACTAGCAGCAAATCATCTCACCCCTCACGCAACTAGATCGTAAAAGATGATAGAGTCGAGGGCCTACAACGACCACACACTACAAAAAAATGGTCTTTAGCGGCAATAAAATTCTCATTTAGCGGCAATAGATATTGTCGCTAAAATATTTACCGGCAATTGATTATTTACCGTTGTATCCAGCGTCGCTAAAAGTTTTAGCAGTAATTCTGCCGAAAGCCGGTAAAGACACTAATAATTGCTGCTAAAAGTTATTATATTTAGCAACATTTATGTACCGGCAATTCCAATGGCCGCTAAAAACTATGCTAGAGATGTGCTAACACATAGATTTAGCAGCCTTTGTTATTACTGGAAAAGACTTATTATCAGTGGTCAATATAACAGATGTTTTTCACTGGCAATTGTAATAGCAACTAAAACTACTTTAAATTTGCCGTTGTTTATTTTCATTAACTTTTGTTATAGCTTAAAAAGTTTCACTTTATTATCAATAGAAGATTAATTTTTTTGGCCACTTAAAGAATTACACTTATTTTTCAAGTTGATTGAAGCATACTAATACTCAGTCCAAAAAATTTAAATGAAACAAAAGTTTGTAAGAAACCACGTTAATATCCATTCGAAAAAGATCTATTCATTAAATTTACATCAACAAAAACTTCTTATCCATGGTTTCAAAGTACCGACAATATAAGAGAAATAATAAAATATTTGACCCCAATATCACTTTTAGTCTAACAAATATCTCTTCATAACCATGTTGATATTCTTCCACATGAGTTTGGCTAGAAGAAGTCACCAGTGTTAGGATGTCACTGCTTTGAATCTCCACCATTTCCTTGCTCTTACATTTCTGGTTTCAAGCCAGAGTTAGTTGGTCGAAAATAAAATTGCAGAAACTGGTTTTTATGAAGCATCGGTCTTCAGCTATAGCGTTTTTAGGAGCTTCTGGTTGTCTTTCAAAAGTCCTATCTCTCTTGTTACATATGCCTTAATGTGTAGCTGTAGTAATAAAATATCATAGGTGGTTCTTGAAAAGGGAAGGAGAAGGTCTAGCATGCCCGATGAACTTGTTTCTTGAAAGCATCAAGGAAAAATTTTGGTATCTTACAGCTTGTTAAGCCATCAATATAAATAAGCTCTCAATAATTGAGTGATGTCAGTGCCTCCACTCACCATTACTAGAATTTGATGTTTTCAATCAATTTTCTACAAATCAATCAAGGTAAAGAATGTTAAATCAACACAAGGATAAGGTCCTTAACTTAAAGTTTAAGTCAAAAGGAATTGTTGCTTCTCTACAAGATTTATATCTCAGGAATTGGGTTGAAGATGGTCTTCTGTTGTAGCTAATGAGAGCTTCGCAAACAACTTCAAAGACCATGAGACATATAAAGAAGCTGATATGATCCATACAATGATTTCACAAAAATATCTAAGAAGAAAATAGAATTTTATTGTTAATCTAACTATAATAACTAGTTGCATTCATAAAATAATTGATCATTGACAATTATTTTACACGATGCAAAAATAGAGACAATAGTTTTAGGAGTTATATTGTAAGGTGACTAGTTATTAAAATTTACTGTAACATCTACCCCTTTTATTATCTACGACAAATTATATTGGTTATTAGTCAATTGACATAGTCTTACTCATTAATTAAAAATTCATATTCCTGCTTCAAATAGTAATCAATCTCAACTATATATGTATGACTAAGCCAAGATGTGAACACATTGCTAAATAAGTATGCCTATCTCGTGCTTGACTGACCTCGACATGTATATATACTAGTATTCAGAACCATCGCAAGAAGCACTTCGCCAGAAATCATCAACTCTACTATTAGATTTTATAGTTAAAAGCTACAAAATTCTCCAACATGTCAACTCAGGATTTAGGAAAAGCTGCATAATCATAGGTAAGGGACACAATTATCAGATATATCGACTCAAATCAGATCTAAGTTCCAACATAATGCAAAAGCATTAATCAAACATTGAAACTACTGGAGTTACAAATTAAAATGATGAACTTTGAACTTTGTGGAAAAGAAAATAAAAGAACTAAATATCCATCACGGCCACCTGCAAGATAAAAAGAGAGATTATGCTTTATGCATTACATATGGACAACATCAAACGTGGATGTCCACCAAAAAATAAAAAATAAAAAGGTTCTTCCTCTAAGCTTTTGAATATCTCCATAAAGATTTCATATCAAAGGTCAGACAGTCAAAAAAATATCATAGCACAATATTATTTTTGGTAGAAAAACTCCAAAAGTTATCACTTCATAAGCAAATTTAATAGGGGAAGATCGTGGATTTGATGAACCTAAGTAGAATTAGATAGTTAAAATAATTTTTATTGATCAGAAATAGTTACAGTAGTGTAGTAACAACTTATAGATATCATGTCAGTCATATATCCTGCTTACGACAACAACAATCCAGTATAATCCCACTGGTGAGGTCTGAGGAAGGTAGTGTGTCCGCAAACGTTACCCCTGCCCTGGGATAGAGAGGTTATTTCCTCCCTTCAAGAACTTTCCACCTTGCTCTTGAAGTGACTCGAACTCATAACCTCTTGGTTGGAAGTGAGGGGTGTTTCCGATATCATGTCAGTCATATATCTCGCTTCTTAATACAATATCTCTGTGTGACATTTTATCGAACGCCAACCAACCTGCTTGAATTTTTCCTCTATAAGCAAATACAACCAGTGATATAGTAATAAACAAATGACCATAATCAAACCAAATCTCCTATCATTTTATTAAAGAACTTTATTATCTTGTGATTTTCCGATAAAACTAGACTTCTATATACACATAAGGAAAAAAATTTACTTCGTAAATGAAACACGAAATACAACAAAAATTCTAAGAATTATTTTTCAGATCAAGAATGTGTGTAATGGTTAAAGTAGAGCATCACTCATCTTCATAAGACCATTGGTAACGCAGATCGTTCAAAATAGATTAAATAAGCAATACATACTCAAAAATTAAAATAAATTAGAGTAAGAAATGATATCATACCTGGGAGACCAATGTAGGTTGTATTACAAGAGTTGTAGCAACCGAATCCTTGAGTAGTGATGATCTCTATGTTGTTCCTATAATAAGAGAGCATCATAGCCATTTGAACTATAAGGGAGGCGGTGTGGGCGGAAGGAGTTAGAGAAGAGAGAAGGAAATGATCATATAGGGTTTTCTTTTGGAGGGAATATTATTTTTATCTTTTAACTCTTTTGGTGGAATATAAAAAGTTAAAGAAGGCTCCTTTTCCAGTCATTTCTTGTAATTGCCGATAAAGTAATGCTCTTTCCCAGATAATTAACATTTGCTGCTAATTTTTTAGGTTAGGACATAAATTAGTGGCAATTAATTGCTAAATAATTGTCGCTAAAAGTACTTTTTGTTGTAGTGACATTCAAGTTTTAAAATCACCATGGTCCAATAAACCACTTGACAATCACTAAAGTCAACACAAGAATCACAAAGTCACTAACTAGAGCTATTTCTTTCCTTGTCTTTAACTGTCACGACCCAAATCCTCAAACCTGGTCGTGATGACGCTTCTCGTGGAGACAAGGCCAGTCAGTCAACCAGATTCATCCTTTAAAAATAATTATTTAACGCAATTATAGTGCAACATGGTTTAATAATACCAAATAGCAGAAATATAGATAAAAAATATGCGGTAATCCAACCCAACACAGCCCTAACCGGGGTGTCACAAGTCACGAGCATCTAAAGAAGACTGAACACCATTATATGGCCAATAATATATACAAAATAAAATCTGGAGTTCAAAAGATGAAGTCCGGTGCCGCGAACGCTAGCGGTCACCTTGCTCAGCTTCAATAATAATGCCTTCAATCCGCTAATAACCCGCTACCGGAGGAACAATACCTGCAACTGCACGCGAGGTGCAGGGAATAAAGTGAGTACTCCAACTCAGTGAGTAATAAAAGTAAATAATAGTTGAAAGCAAGAAATCACGTAAGACACTCCATCATGCTATATAGAACAGTACAACCCTTTTTGAGAAGAACAGTAAAACCGTGAAATCCTTTGGAAAAAATCTGGGCTCAGTTAAAACCTCTTTTGAAATTATTCCTTTTCAATAGTTTAAGCAAATGAACGCGACACAAGTAATGCAGTCAGCACGTAAGTCAGCCCCTCGGGCATAACACTCCATCGATAAATAACACCGGGGTATCCGGTAAACAGTGCAAGAAGTAGCGTGGATGCCAATGAAATGAGTGTGATGTATGTCATGACAATCAGTACAAATAGGAACAAATGCATGAGTGCAATGCAATGCATATGATGTTACATTCCAGTACCCACTGTGGCGCGCAACCCGAGCTACCCATATTTATTTATCGTTGACGACGCTCATTGGGGGTGTGTACAGACTCCGGAGGGGCTCCTACAACCCACGCGCAATATCAAGCCATTTCGTGGCATCAATCAAATCCTGGTCAGTCATTGTTACCTGACCTATTTACATCATATAGTGTCATTGTTACCATTGTTTCAAGTTCCTGCTGCGGCGCGCAACCCGATCCACCCATAAAGTTTCAAGTCACATCACATAGTGCCATTGTTACCACTGTTTTAAGTCACTGCAGCGGCGCGCAGCCCGAGCCACCTAGAATCAGTCCAGAAAACATCATAAGCCCCATGGGCATTTGTAAAACAGTAGTTCTCAGCCCGAAATAACATTTAAAATATCACTTGAGTTTTCAAAACTTAGAAATATGGCTGAGTTTGCAAAATAGTATTTAAAACCTTGGACTGAAACCAAATGATATGCAAGTCATGCTAAAGCAGTAAAATCAATCCCCGAAGGATTTACATAGTTGGCACGAAACCCAAACATGGCAATCAACCCAAATTACGATGATAACAAGTAGTTTCAATCAAATACGCGGTAAAAATCAACAATCGGGACGGACCAATTCACAATCCCCAACGGTGCTCTACTCCACGCTCATATCAGGCGTGCAAGTCACCTCAATACAGCACTATGATGTGCAAATCCGGGGTTTCAAACCCTCAGGATATCATTTACAAGTATTACTCACCTCGAACTGGTGAAATTCCTCGCTCGCGATGCCTTTCCCCTCAAATTGGCCTCCACGCGCGTCGAATCTAACCAAAATCAGAGCGAATACATTACAATATGCCAAGGGAACAATACCCAATCGAAAACAATCAAAATATAGCAAAAATCCCGAAACTAACAAAACCCGAGACCCGGGCCCGCTTCTCGAAAAATTACGAAATTTATATTACCGGATTCCTCGTCTCGCCACGAGTCCGTACATATAAAATTTACCAAAATCGGAGTCCAAATGCTCCCTCAAAACCCAAAATTTTCATTTCAAAAACCCAAGCCCTAGTTCTTCCAAATTTTTTACCCAAATTTCCAAGAATTAAAGGTTGAAATCACAATTAGATGATGTTTCTAGGCCATAGAACTTACCTCCAATCGATTCCCAGTCAAAACCCTCCAAAAATCTCGTCAAAATCTCCCAAGGTTGCTCAATAATGGTGGAAAATAACCCCAACTCGCGGATGAAATGTTTTTAAACATTCTGCCCCAGGTGACGTTTCCTTCTCCGCAAACGCGATGGCCCTCTCGCGTTCGCGATGGCCAAAAAACTCCACTGGGCCACTTTACTCTTCGCGAAAGCGGAGCCCATCCCGCGAACGTGATGCTTCGCCTGGACCAACTATGCGAACGCGTCCACTAGACCGCGAACGCGATGCCTCTGTTGCTGCTCCTACGCGAACGCGAGCCCCTGATCGCGAACGCGATACACAAAGACCAGGGACCCTCCAAACTTCCTCTACGTGAACGCGGGGTCCCAAACGCGAACGCGAAGATCATGGACCTTAAAGCTATGCGAACGCGGCCAAGCCTCGCGAACGCGAAGACCAAATTGGTCTGCAACTGCTGTGCAAAATCTGCAACTCCTCAACTTCCCAAAACTCTCCGTTAGCTATTCGAAATCATCCCGAGGCCCCCGAGGCCCCCGGGACCTCAACCAACAGTGCCAATCCATCCTAAAATATCATACGAACTCGTTCCAATCATAAAAACACATCTAACAACACGAAAATGGCCAATTCACAACGGATTCAAGCCTAAGTTCAATAAAAACTTCCGAAACTCGCATTCGATCAACAACCCGACCTAAACACTTCCGAATCAAATGAAATTTTGCGCACACATCCCAAATCACCTAACGATGCTACTGCCACTCTCGGAATTCCATTCCGACCCTCGGATCAAAATCTAACCTATCAACCGGAATTTGCCAAAATTCAAACTTCGCCAATTCAAGCCTAATTCTACACCGGACCTCCAACTTCAATTTCGATCGCACTCCTAAGTCACAAATCATCCCCCGAAGCTAACCGAATCACCGGAAATCACATCCGAGCCCTCTAACTCAATAGTCAACTTTTGGTTGACTTTTTCAACTTAAGCTTTCCTTAAAGAGACTAAGTGTCTCATTTCTTATCAAAACCAATCCAAATCAATTATAACACACCACCTACCGATAACGAAACATGAAGAAGCATGAAATGGGTGAAACAGAGCAATAACACATGAGATGACGGGTCGGGTCGTCAAATCCTCCCCAACTTAAACAAACGCTCGTCCTTGAGCGTACCCAAAGTTGTCCTAGAAGCCAACCAACAGTTAAATAACCTTACCAAGAATATACCTGGGGTGATCCCACGTCACCCCAACTCACATAGGTCCGATAATACAACACAACTGAAATTTCACAGTCCATCTAGACCATAAACCGTGGAACCACATTACACTTCAGAAATCATACCCAGAATAAACCCGAACCAGCTGTAGTAAACCATACCTGCAACCTCATGTGAAATCATACAACATACCACACAATCCAACACTCGAAATGATAGTCTCTATTAACAGCAGTTGCCCACAACAAATAAAAACCGATAGAAAACCTCTTACTAGCTAAAGCCTTATTCCAACACTTTCATATACTGCCAACGACAAATGTAACATGCGATAAACCATAACCATTACGTAGATTACCCATACATGAGGCCACTTCCTTTTGACTAATTCCACAACGAATTTCCGGGCCAAACCTCGATATTATCCTTCTACCAGCTGGAAACAAATCTGTTCGTATTCATTAATGACTTTAACGATCACCTCGAATCCAACACACCACTCTGGTGATATGACACCTTAACACAGGCGTAAGCCACAACTTGCATAATACATGCACCAATGAGAAGCAGTCTGAACGTACTCAAATCATGACAATTGACTCAAACAAAAGAGCTGTTCTTTAAGCTTATCAGTATCATCACAACACGAGGCTGAGACCCCGTCTCACATCATAGAAATAGAATATCTGAATCTGCCCCGAAAGTTCATATCTCCACGTAGCCTCGCTACAATGTGCGATCCTATCCAAACACTATTACACATGAAGCACCTCAAGTCACTTGCTCAAAATCGACAACTACGCACAATTTGATGTCTGAAACCAAAGCAATTCATTACACCCACGGTGAAACAAATGACATACGACACGCAACCCGATAGGTCATAACCAATACTCCATTTACCAAGCAACACTCAATTACTCTTCCCACTCCACTTTCTCTATGAATCCTCAATAGAACTGCACCACATGTGCCCATACCCGACAAATCATAACATCTCACAGCACAGAAAAGCAACTCATAGATCTCCCCAGATCACTAGCAAGTTCACTAACGATCTAATCAACCTATCCCTCAACAATACAACTCGGGACTAACCAAGCTAACTCAAGATAAATACGTAGCTATATCAGCCTGCCAACGATCTCAATACCAAGAAGCCTGAAGCTGCTCCTTCCACTACTATAACTCCTGCCGGAGTCGTACGATACGGTGCCCGGCACCAAATAAATGCCGAAATCTACAATTTCTCCCGACGACATGCTCGGCCATAAGACCACATTCGAAAAGTCCCTCAATGCCGGAACTGAATCAATGGTAGAAGCCTCTGTACTAACATCTGCCACGAAGGCCCAATTAAGGAAAGCAATCTTTCCCAGCCGTCCGCTGGTCTTTGGAGTACAACCATTCTACACCCCAATATCTTATCCAGAATCTAATATACCAAGCAAAAAAAGATCCACTCGGGCTTCCAAACGCCCAATAGCCGCTAACGGTACCAGTACACACTAATCCACAACCACTACATAGCCTGAACATGAGAACTCCTAGTCTCCAGCTCCACACAGCACACGAATTACTATACCTGATCCCCAAATTCTGCAGTATAAATACATATTGAACCTCGAGTACCCAATCATTCTTCGAAGATATTCTAAAATTCTCCTGTGCCATCAAACACACTCAGATATCAGCAGTCGATCTATCAAGGAAAAATGCCGCAACACTACTGAAGTTCCATCAACTTAATCACATTGCCCCTTTTCTGAAACATATACCCTCGTCAAATCACTTCTAATTAGCAGTACCATCTCCTTGGTTACCTGAGGCTACCCGTTGCCTAGGAATTTTATGAACTTTTTTTTAGAACTGAACTGTAACCCATCCAGCCAAGACCTTCCATCAATCCCATCTAGAAGAAGAATCATTACACATTTCATGCTTCGCATGCCCATAGGCAATATATACTTCTCTAAACCACGGTAAAACTCATCAAGAACTCTCTCTCCCAATTCCATTGCGCAAGCTAAACTGCTAGGACTGAATCCTTCTACCCGAACCAAGCAAAGCAAGCTGTCAGAACTCAAGAGCCTTGCTGCGCAATACCAGTAAAAGCTCCTTACCTCGAATACATACGAAGAATTAATCATATCCTTGCCATTCTGATTCGGTCTACTATCAAGCTATTCCATCTATCAAATTTCTCTTTTTGTTCATCATCCACTTGATATTTCCCCTTGCTGTAGAATCACAATGCCTCAATCCAGTCTTACCACACGAGACTCGAACATAGGACTACACTGTCTAAGACTCATAGGCCACCGAATACTCTCTCAATGCTTCCCAGAAATACCACGTTCCAGAATACTTTACTTGACGAACTTCCTGCGAATCGGAGTTCGTTACCATTACTTCCCAGATGCTGATACATAGGATCCCATAATTAGCATAAATTACCACAAGTCTTGATCTTTTCTAATGAAAACACAGTCCCTAGCCACATACCCAACCTTAAGACACCTGATTATTACATGTCAAATCTTGGACACAATAAAACCATTCTCGAGAGTCATTCACTCTTACACCACTGTAAATTATCTGACTTAACGAACATAACTACTCGTGCCTTATTAGCACTCTGACACCGCAAGACATGATCTCATCCCAATACAAATAAACATCTTCCTTCTCTATACACCGAGCATTATTTATCAACAACAGCTCAAGACATCCTATTATTTCCACACATCTATGAAGTACCATATAACCTTTGTCAAAAATTTGCTTCACTCGTGCCATCCTCGGCTCAATTTCTGCAACCAGAACTGATCCGCCAGCATACCTCGAAATGGAACCAACATAGCACATAACCGTGCAGTCAGCTAATCAACAGCAACCTCCCCAACTTGGCTCGAAGCCATATATCAAGACACCCTTAACAATTCATAACACTTTTACTCTAATGATGCCACAATGAGATTAAACTCAATCATCTACGAGTTTGTGAAAACACAGATCATCCAGTTCTGCAATCCTCTGCAAACCTCGCATTCATCCCCACATCAACTGAGTCCATTCCCTTAAACGACCCAAATTTTCAAATTTCAACACGCACCCTTCAATTACACATGAGATATTCTAACATACACATAAGGATCATAACACTTAAGAACACTCCGCAGGAGATATCCCACCTGCTTCGCCTCAATTTAGTATTTCAGCATGCCTTCCACCATCATGTATGTTACACAGTCATTCAGTCTTCCTAGGTCTGAACTCATTCTGCCACATGTAATGCACTACCCTTCCCAACTTGGAGACACGAAAATATTCTCCAAAGCACGCATATTCGGGCTACACATCGAATCACAATAGGAATCTAGCACTTAACAGTTCATCTATTATCCAACAGACTTCTTCGTCACTACCAAGTCATATATATATACATCCCGCAGTACTAACATACTCATCACATGGATATTTAACCGCCATTCTGGCTAATAAGGAAAATACTGAACATATAAGTTCAAAATATTTGCTCACACAATCAGCACCTCGGTGCTCAATCCGTAGGCAAAGATCCGGCCTCAAGTCCTCCATACTGGCCCAACATCAAACTCACGGGATCACATCTCGCCCCTTGATCAGGGAATCACAAGCCATCAAGGCACATACAATACTGAGCGCTCACGTGCACATACAGACGTGTGGAAGGAATTTCAAGAGTTATATCTCAAGCTGAATCAAGTACGCACGATAAGAATTCCAAGAAAGTGAAGTTTTCCTAAAGGTTCTGTAGCCTCTCGAGGATAAATATAGACGTCTCCGTACCGATCCGCGAGACTCTACTAAACCTGCTCATGACTCGTGAGACCTAGTAACCTAGGCTCTAATACCAACTTGTCACGACCCAAATCCCCAAACCTAGTCGTGATGGCGCCTTTCGTAGAGACAAGGACAGCCAGTCAACCCAATTCATCCTTTAAAAATAATTATTTAACACAATTATAGTGCAACATGGTTTAATAATACCAAATAGCAGAAATATAGATAAAAATATATGGTAATCCAACCCAACACAGCCCAAACCGGGGTGTCACAAGTCCCGAGCATCTAAAGAAGACTGAACACCATTATATGGCCAATAATATATACAAAATAAAATCTGGAGTTCAAAAGATGAAGTCCGGTGCCGCGAACGCTGGCGCTCACCTTGCTCAGCTTCAATAATAATGCCTTCAATCCGCTAATAACCAGCTACCGGGGGAACAATACCTGCAACTGCACGCGAGGTGTAGGGAGTAAAGTGAGTACTCCAACTCAGTGAGTAATAAAAGTAAATAATAGCTGAAAGCAAGAAATCACGTAAGACACTCCATCATGCTATATAAAACAGTATAACACTTTTTGAGAAGAACAGTAAAACCGTGAAATCCTTTGGAAAACATCTGGGCTCAGTTAAAACCTCTTTTGAAATTATTCCTTTTTAATAGTTTAAGCAAATGAACGCGACACAAGTAATGCAGTCAGCACGTAAGTCAGCCCCTCGGGCATAACACTCCATCGATAAATAATACCGGGGTATCCGGTAAACAGTGCAAGAAGTAGCATGGATGCCAATGAAATGAGTGTGCTGTATGTCATGACAACCAGTACAAACAGGAACAAATGCATGAGTGCAATGCAATGTATATGATGGTACATTCCAGTACCCACTGCGGAGCGCAGCCCGAGCTACCCATAATCAGTCCAGAAAATATCATAAGCCCTATGGGCATTTATAAAACAGTAGTTCTCAGCCCGAAATAACATTTAAAATATCATTTGAGTTTTCAAAACTTAGAAATATGGCTGAGTTTGCAAAATAGTATTTAAAACCTTGGACTGAAACCAAATGATATGCAAGTCATGCTAAAGCAGTAAAATCAATCCCCGAAGGATTTACATAGTTGGGACGAAGCCCAAACATGGCAATCAGCCCAAATTAGGATGATAACAAGTAGTTTCAACCAAATACGCGGTAAAAATCAACAACCGGGATGGACCAAGTCAGAATCCCCAACGGTGCTCTACCCCACGCTCATATCTGGCGTGCAAGTTACCTCAATACAGCACTATGATGTGCAAATCCGGGGTTTCAAACACTCATGATATCATTTACAAGTATTACTCACCTCGAACCAATGAAATTCTTTGCTCACGATGCCTTTGCCCCCCAAATTGGCCTTCACGCGCGTCGAATCTAACCAAAATCAGAGCGAATACATTACAATATGCCAAGGGAACAATATCCAATCGAAATATAGCAAAAATCCCGAAACTAACAAAACCCGAGCCTCGGGCCCGCTTTTTGAAAAAATACGAAATTCACATAACCGGATTCCTCGTCTCGCCATGAGTCCGTACATATAAAATTTACCAAAATCTAAGTCCAAATACTCCCTCAAAACCCAAATTTTCATTTAAAAAACCCAAGCCCTAGTTCTTCCAAATTTTTACCCAAATTTCCAAGAATTAAAGGTTGAAATCACAATTACATGATGTTTCTAGGCCATAGAACTTACCTCCAATCGATTCCCAGTCAAAACCCTCCAAAAATCTCGTCAAAAGCTCCCAAGGTTGCTCAACAATGGTGGAAAATAACCCCAACTCGCAGATGAAATGTTTTTAAACATTCTGCCCCAGGTGATGTTTCCTTCTCCGCGAACGCGATGGACCTCTCGTGTTCGCGATGGACAAAAAACTCCATTGGGACACTTTACTCTTCGCGAACGTGGAGCGCATCCCGCGAACGCGATGCTTCGCCTGGCCCAACTATGCGAACGCGTCCAATAGACCGCGAACGCGATGCCTCCGCTGCAGCTCCTACGCGAATGCGGGCCCTTGATCGCGAACGCAATGCACAAAGACCAGGGACCCTCCAAACTTCCTCTACGCGAATGCGGGGTCCCAACTACGAACGCAAAGACCATGGACCTCAAAGCTACGCTAACGCGGCCAAGCCTCACGAACGCGAAGACCAAATTGGTCTGCAACTGCTGTGCAAAATCTGCAACTCCTCAATTTCCCAAAACTCTCTGTTAGCTATCCGAAATCATCCCGAGGCCCCGGGACCTCAACCAACAGTGCTAACCCATCCTAAAACATCATACTAACTTGTTCCAATCATAAAAACACATCTAACAACACAAAAATGGCCAATTCACAATGGATTCAAGCCTAAGTTCAACAAAAACTTCCGAAACTCGCATTCGATCAACAACCCGACCTAAACACTTCCGAATCAACTGAAATTTTGCGCGCACATCCCAAATCACCTAACGAAGCTACTGCCACTCTCAGAATTCCATTCCGACCCTTGGATCAAAATCTCACCTATCAACCGGAATTCGCCAAAATTCAAACTTCGCCAATTCAAGCCTAATTCTACACCGGACCTCCAACTTTAATTCCGATCGCACTCCTAAGTCACAAATCATCTCGCGAAGCTAACCGAATCACCGGAAATCACATCCGTGCCCTCTAACTCAATAGTCAACTTTCGGTTAACTTTTCCAACTTAAGCTTTCCTTAAAGAGACTAAGTGTCTCATTTCTTATCAAAACCAATCCAAATCAATTCTAACACACCACCTACCGATAACGAAACATGAAGAAGCATGAAATGGGGGAAACAGAGCAATAACACATGAGATGACGGTTCGGGTCGTCACATTAATCATAAACACATAGTTAAGTGTGTCGGTACCAAATGAAACATGATTAACTCTTCGAGAATGACTTATTTAGGTCTTTTTATTCATTACTACTACTACTATTACCATTATTACCTAAACACACAAACAAACTCATTCCCTTAAGAAGGTTGTCATGCTATCCATCGTTGGGATGAGTCACCCGATTCTCACAACAACTACCTTTAAAAAGAATTGTGGCATTAAGAAAACCAAAGGCTTATTATTTACTAAAGTATAAAAAGAAACTGCTTGACAAAACAAGAACTAATATGGAAAAAATTAAGAAGATAATCAGAAATAACTACTAAAGATAGATAAAATACATAAGAAGAGTGAGAGAGAAGATAGATAAATACAAATAAGTAAAAGAGTATCATCAAATTATTACAGACCAAATGTATCAAAGTGTACCAATGTATCAAGTAACTCCAACCCCCCTCCTACCCTGAATAAAAGTAAGCATTGTCCTCAATGCTTAGAGAAATAAGCGATGGTGATGAAAACTCCCTAAGTATCCTTGGATATCTCAGTGTCCCCAACAATATCATCTCCCTTAGGGTCAGCCAACTGAATCTCATCATCATCAAATCAAGGTGTTGTTGGGTTGTCGAACTTCGCATGTACCACCTCAGCAGTGTTGGCAGCAAGGTCTAGCTTATTAGACTGGTCAGCTGGTGCTACCGGTGCAAATGGGGCTGAAGGATCTGAGGCGGACTGGTGCGGGTCAAGAAGCCTATCAAAATGAAGGTCTCTTGTTGTATCAAGTCTAATCACCTCCTTCCGAATCTTGTCCATTGATTTCTTGCTTACTTGGGACTTCCTCATCTTCTTTACTTCCTCTACCATCTCTTCAATAATTGAGTTGTGTTGCACCAAGGTGTCCATGATAGTCTTATGGTTATTTAGAATCTTCTTCAGTGTCTCATCAATATGAGAAAGAGCTTATGGTGCTTGTGAAGTGGACTTCGCTGCAATAGAACTAGATAAGTCAAACAGCTTTGCAGTAGCTGTCTGCATCTAGTTGTTGAGACTCGCCAATATTTGGGAGACTCGCAATGTAGATAGTGGAGTAGTGGGCATGGGCACTGGCCTCGAAGTTGCCCTAGGGGTTGTGGTAGGAGCTGGTGGTAGAAGGAAGGACTTTCTTCTTTGGGTTGCTCGCATCCACCAGCGAATACTAGTCGAATGGCTTACTCGGCTTCATATTTGTGTCAAAATCTCTCGGCTCTACCTTTGCATTAGTGAGGCACTCTGTAATAGTGTTGGTATAATGGTAGGCCAAGCTATACTGCTGTGCTATCAATGAAATGTTGGCCGACATCACGATACCCATATTTATTGGGTACCCGACCATAATTGAAGCCACAAGCACTGCCCGAGGAATCAGAAGGTGAGTGTCATTCTAGCTCGGATCCAGTCTGTTGCAGACAAAGGTTTGCCACCCCTTCGCCTCAAAACTTAGAGTGTTCCAGTGGATGGGAACCCCAACAGTGATCTATAGTGGTGGTGGCCCCGACGGTGCTAAGATCTCAGCCAACCAAGGTCGGACTTCCTCCTTCATGGTGTACTTCTCCAGATATTCTTTTGGCTCAACATCCTCAAAGCCCAAGTGCGCGTTTAGCGTATGCTGATCAAACATCACCTTGAGGTTGTGTACTTTGGTCACATTCATCCCTTTCTTTATATGAGCAGCATTGGCATAAAATTCTCGGACGAGGTATTCTTTCGCATCCTCCACTCTCTCGGTGAACCACATCCAACCCTTTCATGCTCTGAACTGCCACAATAATGCCGGGTTGTATTTATCCCAATCTTTCAGAATAAATTGTTGCTCAAGAGTTAGCGACCTCACTGGCCACCATATGCAGAAACTGGTGAAGGAGGCCAGCCTGACAAATCAATTCTCCCAAACCTCCTTCTTCTTTGATCTCTCAATACTTGTAGCTGTAGCATCTCCCCTTTTGCCATCATCGGGGATGTCATGTATAACATGTACCTCAGAGACTGGTGTAGCTGATGGCTCAGAAGCCTGACTAGCACTCTCCGACCCCTCGGAGGTGCTGTGAGATGAAGATGGCTCGTCCCAAAGCTGGTATCTCCCATGTGGCCCCGATTTTGTAGCCGTCTGCTCCTCCTGAACAGAGGCTCAGTTTCCCTCTGACACCTACCTAGACGGACATCGGAGCTAGACTCAGGGAGTTCTGCACCTCTACCTCTACCCCGAGAAGATTCACCTCTTCCCTTTGAAGTGTCGCCTCAGCCTCTTGATCGAACTATTATCTGTATCAAGCAGAGAAGATTGTTAGTTGCAATTCATTATTCAACACATATAGGACTCATGCAGGTAAGTAAGAAGCACTTGGAACACAGTGGGGTTATGAAGTTAATACATGTTTGCAGGATAAGGGATCTACGGTCTGCATATTTTTTATATGCGACCGCAAACGGAACTCGCGATCCGCAGATTTTTGTTGTGCGCCTGTGAGCACCTAATTTTTGCCCTACATGAAAATAACTCATAAAAATAGACCAAAATAATTTTAATTGATTTTTAGGAGTTTTTCTTTATTTAGTTGCATTTCATGCATTTTAATATTTTAAAAATCATAAAAAAATCATAAAAATTGTGATGTTTTAATTTCATGCTATCTTAGGTTCAATTTGCATCCAGGAATTAATTTTACTAAGCAAAAATCACAAAAAATGATCATTTTTACATATTTAGATTTTAGCCTTTAAAACTAGCATTTTTCTTTAGTTTTAAGTTAATTAGTCATTTTAATGTTAAAAATAGATAAAGAATTTTAATTTCTACAAAAATAGATTGATCTAGTATTTTAATTGATTAAATAAAAGAAAAAGGGAAAAATAAAGAAAAGGAAAATAGGAAGAATATATTTTTGTTCTTGTTTATTTTAAAATCGGGCCACTTCCTAAATCAAATTAATTTTAAACCCCAACCCAATTCTAATACCAATACGCTTTGACCCATTACCCCTTTCCCATTTTTATACCCTAATCCCTCACATTAAAAGAAAGACCTAGATAACTTCCCCTTCAGAAGAAAACAACGCACCCTCTAACCCTTTGCTCTAAAAACCACATAGTCATCTCCATCTTTACAAAAAAGAACTCAGTCACACCTCTTCTGCAGAAAACACACTCCAAAATTCAGATTTAAATACAGTAAACCAAAAAAAGAGCGTCATAAATTACTTCTACTTTCGCGAGACTTGATCATTTTATGGGTTTTCTTTAAAGCTGTTTGAATGGAAATTTCTGGTCGTTCTCTGCTGTGCTCATCTCGCTATAGCTGGATTTCATCCTTAAGAGTTCTAGATCTTTATTTGATCTTTGTTCTGCAGATGTTTTTGCGTTTAGGTATGTACCTGGTCGAAACTACTATCCTCTATTGTGTTTAAATAAGACATGTGGTATTATGCATTGCTTATGTTTGGCTTTATATATCTAGTGTGTTTATGTTTCGAAGCTCCTTAGTGTTCGTCCTCTATTTAGAAGCTAGTTAGTGTTCGCCCTCTATTAATCTTTGTTGTTGTTGTATGTTAAAAATTAAACTTTGCTAAAGTGCTCATTGATTAGTTCGTTACTTTCCGTAGCATCTTATTGCTAAAACTAATGATTTATGCTTAAAATGACACTGAGATATGGCGGATGATGGATTTGACCACCTGTTGGTCAAGTTTACCTCTGAAAAAGAGACTCAGCTCCCCAGGTTGTAGTTGCCGAGATTGATAATTCTACAGTTTCTTGTATGTTCGTGACAATATGTAGAAATAGTTGGGTCCTAATTTAGTTTTAAAATTCAGAAATTTTAATTAGAGGCTAGTGCTTGTATCGTACTGCCATGATTAGTTCAGCATTGATTAAGTTTTAGGATTATTATTTTTGTTAGATTCCTTATTTTATTTTCTTAAATGCTTTGGGAATTAAATGTCTTCTTGGCGGTTCAGAATACTTAGAAACGCATGTACAGATACTTGTGTTGCTCTTTGAGTGATTTAAGCATTCTGCTTGTCCTATTTGAGATAGGTGAAGAGGTTCCATGGGTTTTAATTATATTCTAACAGGTAGTTTATTCAATTAAATTTGCTTGCTTTCTTTGTTTCAAACTAATTTTGGAACTATGCTATACAGTCCATCTTAGCGTTCGGTAATTATCAATCTTATTCATCCTTATTTTGGATTAATTTAATGGATACTTTGTGGGGTCCATCCCCTTAAGTTAAGGAAGAATTTTCTTCCTTGTTAACCTTTTTGTCAAAGTTGGCTGCTATCAACTCATGTTTGTTTCGTTTTTCTGTCAATCAAATATGGTAGACTGCAGGGGTTGGCCTGATGACAATTGACTTGAGCCTTGGGGTTTGCTCCCTTTCAAGGTCTTAAGTTTGAAACCCACTGGGTGCAAACAATTTCTGAGGGACATCGGACTGGGTAAACCTGAATTAACCGTGGTGCACTTGCGGGAAACTCCTTGCCGAGGGCCTGTGCACCCCCGGGATTAGTCGGGTCTCGAAGAGACTCGGACACCCGGTGCTAAATCAAAAAAAAATATGGTACGCTGCAGAAGATGAAATGTCAAGTATGGTAGGCATATTTTGCCTATAAAATGAGAGCTTCGGCTCTCATTTTTGATATCATAATCTCAAAGGAAAATATATCTGAGAGATAGAAAGAAAGAATGAAGTTCCACATACAGGATATAAGAAAATAGTCTGTGAAGAAAATAGAGAGTGTGAGCGATATTGTAGTGAGGTGAAATATCAAAAGAGGGTTATTTGTTTTGAGTATTGTAGTGGTCTTTGTAGTATTTTACTCGGGCCTACAAAGTGTAAATTCCTTACTATAGTGATATCAGTTGCTCCTCTCGGGGTCGTGATTTTTTCCCTTATTCAGAAGGGTTTTCCACGTAAAAATCTTGGTGTCATTGTTACTCTTTTATTCTTGTTAATTACCGTATCTCGGAGCTACATTATTATTTCGCGTTTATTACCGTAAATATTATTTTAATAGGGGGTTTATTCCCAACAACTGGTATCAGAGCACAAGTTCTGCTCGTTTACTGAAATACTATTCACTGTCGGTAGTACTATACTCGGTAAAAAATAAAAATGTCCGGAGTAAAGTACGAGGTAGATAAATTCAACGGAGATAACGGTTTCTCAACATGGCAAAGAAGAATGAGGGATCTACTCATCCAACAAGGATTGCACAAGGTACTAGATGTTGATGCCAAAAAGCATGATACCATGAAAGCTGAGAATTGGGCTGACTTGGATGAAAGAGCTGCTAGTGCAATCAGGTTGCACTTATCGGATGATGTGGTAAATAACATCATTGATGAAGTCACTGCACGTGGAATTTGGACAAGGTTGGAAAGCCTATACATGTCCAAAACGTTGACAAATAAATTGTACCTGAAGAAGTAGTTATACGCCCTACACATGGGTATGAATTTTTGTCACATTTAAATGTGTTTAACGGACTAAACACATAGCTTGCCAACCTCGGAGTGAAAATCGAGGAAGAAGATAAAGTCATCTTGCTATTGAACTCGTTGCCATCTTCGTACGATAATTTGGCAACAACCATCCTGCACGGTAAGACTACTATTGAGTTGAAAGATGTTACATCGGCTCTTTTACTCAATGAGAAGATGAGAAAGAAGCCTGAAAATCAAGGACAAGCTCTCATCACAGAAGGTAGAAGTAGGAGTTATCAAAGGAGTTCGAACAACTATGGTAGATCCGGAGCTCGTGGGAAGTCAAAGAACCGATCCAAATCAAGAGCCAGAAATTGCTACAACTGTGATCAACCAGGTCACTTCAAAAGAGATTGCCCAAATTCAAGGAAAGGCAAAGGTGAAACCAGTGGCCAGAAGAATGACGACAACACAGCCGCCATGGTGCAAAACAATGATAATGTTGTCCTCTTTATAAATGAGGACGAGGAATGCATGCACCTGTCAGGCCCAGAGTCGGATTGGGTGGTTGACACAACGACATCTTACCATGCCAAACCGGTAAGAGATCTTTTTTGCAGATATGTAGCAGGTGATTTCGGCACAGTGAGAATGGGTAACACAAGTTACTCAAAGATTGCGGGGATTGGTGACATTTGTATCAAGACAAATGTCGGATGCACATTGGTTCTAAAGGATGTGCGGCATGTACCTGATTTGCCGATGAACTTGATCTTGGGAATTGCTTTGGACCGAGATGGATAAGAGAACTATTTTGCAAATCAAAAGTGGAGACCCACCAAGGGATCATTAGTGATTGCAAAAGGAGTTGCTTGTGACACGTTGTACAGGACAAATGCAGAAATATGCCAAGGTGAATTGAATGCGGCACAAGATGAGATTTCTGCAGATTTGTGGCACAAAAGAATGGGTCAGATGAGCGAGAAGGGATTGCAGATTCTTGTTAAGAAATCACTCATTTCTTATGCCAAGGGTACAACGGTAAAACCTTGTGACTACTGTTTATTTGGTAAGCAACATAGGGTCTCATTTCAGACATCGTCTGAAAGAAAATTAAATATACTTGATTTAGTACATTTTGATATTTGTGGCCCAATGGAAATTGAATCAATGGGCGGTAAAAAATATTTTGTTACCTTTATTGATGATGCTTCACGAAAATTATGGGTTTATATTTTGAAAACGAAAGATCAGGTGTTTCAAGTTTTCCATAAGTTTCATGCTCTAGTAGAAAGGGAGACGGGTCAAAAGCTAAAGCGTCTCCGAAGTGACAATGGAGGTAAGTACACTTCAAGGGAATTTGAAGAGTACTGTTCAAGTCATGGGATCAGACATAAAAAGACAGTTCCTGGAACCCCACAACACAATGGCATAACCGAGAGGATAAACCGCACCATTGTGGAGAAGGTGAGAAGCATGCTCAAAATGGCTAAACTGCCTAAGTCATTCTGGGGTGAAGCAGTTCAGACAGCATGTTACCTGATCAATAGGAGTCCATCAATTCCGTTGGCGTTTGACATCCCAGAGAGAGTTTGGACCAACAAGGAGGTGTCCTACTCGTATCTGAAGGTGTTCGGTTATAGAGCTTTTGCACATACCAAAAGAGCAAAGAACAAAGCTGTATGATAAATCTGTTCCCTGCATGTTTATCGGATATGGAGATGAAGAGTTCGGGTACAGATTGTGGGATCCTGTAAAGAAGAAGGTCATCAGAAGCAGAGATGTAGTCTTCCGATAAAGTGAAGTTGTAACCGCTGCTGATATGTTAGAAACGGTGAAGAATGGTATAATTCCTAACCTTGTTACTATTCCTTCTACTTCTAACAATCCCACAAGTGCAGAAAGTACGACCGATGAGGTTGCCGAGCAGGGGGAGCAACCTGGTGAGGTTATTGAGCAGGGGGAGCAACTTGATGAAGGTGTCGAGGAAGTGGAGCACCCCACTCAGGAAGAAGAACAACCTCAACCTCTGAGGAGATCAGAGAGGCCAAGGGTAGAGTCATGTAGGTACCCTTCCATAGAGTATGTCCTCATCAGTGATGAGGGGGAGCCAGAAAGTCTTAAGGAGGTGATATTCCATCCAGAAAAGAACCAATGGATGAAAGCCATGCAAGAAGAGATGGAATCTCTACAGAAAAATGGCACGTACAAGCTGGTTGAATTTCCAAAAGGTAAAAGACCACTCAAATGCAAATGGGTCTTTAAACTCAAGAAAGATGGAAATGGCAAGCTGGTCAGATAC
>MU704676.1:83814-110431 GCA_026770625.1 Nicotiana glauca
ATAGATGTGAGATATCATTGGATTCGTGAGCAGGTGGCGAACGAATCTTTACAGGTCAAAAAGATTCACACAAGCAAAAATCCTGCGGATATGCTGACCAAAGTGGTACCAAGAGACAAGTTTGAGCTATGCAAAGGACTTGTCCGCATACACTCAAACTAGAAACTGCGATGTTATCCCCTTCAGGTGAATGGGACTGGAGGGGGAGATTTGTGGGGTCCAGCCCCGTAAGTTAAGGAAGAATTTTCTTCCTTGTTAACCTTTTTGTCAAAGTTGGTTGCTAGCAGCCCATGTTTGTTTTATTTTTCTGTCAAATATGGTAGGCTGCAGAAGATGAAATGTCAAGTATGGTAGGCATATTTTGCCTATAAAATGAGAGCTTCGGCTCTCATTTTTGATATCATAATCTCAAAGGAAAATATATCTGAAAGCTAGAAAGAAAGAGTGAAGTTTCACAGACAGGATAGAAGAAAATAGTCTATGAAGAAAATAGAGAGTGTGAGCGATATTGTAGTGAGGTGAAATATCAAAAGTGGGTTATTTCTTTTGAGTATTGTAGTGGTCTTTGTAGTATTTTACTCGAGCCTACAAAGTGTAAAATCCTTACTATAGTGATATCAGTTGCTCCTCTCGGGGTCGTGGTTTTTCCCCTTATTCAGAAGGGTTTTCCACGTAAAAATCTTGGTGTCATTGTTACTCCTTTATTATTGTTAATTACCGTATCTCGGAGCTACATTATTATTCCGCTTTTATTACCGTGAATATTATTTTAGTAGGGGGTTTATTCCCAACATAATTGTGATGTTGGTTTCTTAGGATATGATACTATACTGTTAATAGAATTTAAAAATGGTTTTTATTATATAAAAATAGATAAATATAACAGCAAAAGGATTTGTCTGTAAGGAAATAGTTATCGTCTTCAATTTGGCTTTCGTAGAGGTCATCACATAGTTGTGCCAAATGGGGAAGTCTGCCAACCCGCAAGAATATAAAATTAGTATGGCTAATCTATATTTTCAAAGCTAATCTACTCTTTTTCTTCCACAACTAATTTTCATAAGCTTTTGGCCTCCCAATAATCTCAAACAAGTTTTAGGAAAACAATTTATAAACATCGTAGCCTGCTGCTGTCGGCACGATTAATATTAAATTATCATGACTATGGGTACGGTTCCCATGGCATAGTCATGATATCTAATCCCCAAATTCGGGTGTGCATTTCATGTGACCCAATCATAACAACTTCGAATAATAACAAAATAAAACATGTCGCGAATCGCGGGTGCATTTCATATAGCGTGGTTTGTGGTATGTTCCAAAATAAACAAGTGTACGACAATCGTAACTTGTTCAAGAAATAATTTCATAAATTCTAAAAGTAATTTAAAATAATTAAAAGCGTTTATAAAGTTAAAAATGCACAATAGGATTAAAGCGTGTAGTAAATCAAATAATATGCCAATTATTATTAGTTAAAGCGACCGTGCTCGAACCACGGAACCCGGGAATACCTAATACCTTCTCCCAGGTTAACATAATTTCTTATCTAGAATTTCTAGTTTCGCAGACTTTTAAATAAAGTCAATATTTTTCCGATTTGGGATTTAAGATAAATCGGTGACTTGAGACACCAAATAAACTATTCCAAGTGGCGACTCTGAAAAATAAAACAACAACATACCCAGTAAAATCTCACTAGATGTTTTGGGGAGAGTAGAGCGTACGCAGACCTTACCTCTACCCCGAAGAGGGTAGAGAGGTTGTTTCCGGGAGACTCTCAGCTCAACAGGAGAGATAATAATAATAATAATAACAATAATTCCATTTTGATTTATGTCTCTTTAATTGAAAAAATACCCTTATACCCCCTCGGGTGGTAGAAAAGGAGTTGTGACACCTCTGGCGACTCTGCTGGGGAATCAAAACCAAGAACTTTTGGTTCAGGGTTCAAGAATTCGAGCTTAGAATAACTGTTATACTTGGCTTTTGTTTATTATTTGATTTTATTACATGCTTGGGCCTAATGTGCTAAATGTTATTTTTTACCGCTTTGATATTATTTGAACTGTATATAAACTGTTGCGAAATCCTTCTCTTCTCATATTCGTGGAAGTGCACGCTAGCGTGACCCTTTTTTTTGTTAGTGTCATACCCTAATTTAGAATGAGATTCGGACAAGTTACAAAGTCAGATGGCCTTTTGGTTCCCCGTACGTAGCCTCCCTCGGCTCGAGTTGTCCGCTCGGATAAGCTAGGTCTAGAACAATACACACATGTTTTAAATCTAGAATAACACAGCCTCATGCCGGATCCCTAGTAGGAATGCTTGTTTGCATCATGTGCATTTGACTTTGGGGACTCAACACTAGGGTTGGGTTTGTCTAGGACAAGTGTACCATGTTAAAAGACCATCCTGATGCATCTTATGCGCTACTTGTGCATCTGTTTGTTTCGGCTTACTTGTTGACCGGCTTCTAGAATTGGGAAAGAACATTTTTTTTAAAAAGGGAAAAAGAGAAAATCAAAGAAAAAAAGAGTGAGGTAGGTATTTGAAAATCTTGAAACTCTACCGAAATTTTGAAAAAAAAAAAGAAAAAAGAAAAGTCATTTCAAAATGAGCCAAAATTTTCAAGTGTCATGTTTCCGTTGTTCCGTCAAAATTGACCAAACTACGCGGGTCTGATTCTCACTCGATGTGAGATACATAGGCAAACCTCATCGGTTCTGGCCCTAATTTTTAAAAATCCAAAAATATTTTCCTTTAATTCTTTCTTTAGAAGCATTTTCTTAGAAAATTAAATTTTTTTATATTTTAAACTCAAAATAATAGTTTCCATCTTTCTGAAGTCTTTCATATGGAAAAAGAAATAAAAAAAATCAATCAAAAATCAAAATCGAAAATACAGGTTTTCTTTATTTTGATTTTTCCTGAAAATTCAAAATAAATCAGAAACAAAAATTCAAAAATATATTTTTCTTCTTTATAAGTCTTTCTTTTGTAAATTTTAGTCAAAAAAATTAAAAAAAATTGAAGTCCAAAAATATTTTCATTTTTCTTTAGAAGTACTGTTGTGATAATAAAAAAATCTCAGAAATCTAAAATATTTTCTTAAAAGCCCCTCTTTCGAAAATAAAGAGGCAACATCCAAAATCCATAAATATTTTCTTTTTACTTTTAAAATTCCCAAAGTTTAAATCAAAAGAAAATGAACTTTTTAAAAGTCTTTCTCTAAAAAAAAAAGAAGATCAAAGTCTAAAATTCAAAAAAAATATTTCTTTTCTTCTTTTAAATCATTTGTTATGAAAATTCTAAAAGAAAAATCAAAAACCAAAAAAATATTTTTCTTTTGTCTTAAAGCTTTCATGGTCTGAGTTTTATAAAAAGTAAAGAAAAAAGAGTTAGGTTATTTACTTCATTCCCAATCTTCCTAAACTACACAAGATTTGATTCATGCGGCGTCATGATACGTAGACAATCCCCATCGGATTCGATCATAACCATAAAATAAATTGAGTGAAAAAATAAACGAAAAAAAAAGAGAAAGAAAACTTTAGTGAAATGAAAAAAAAGAAGAAAAGAAAGAGAGTGACAAAAAAAGAAAAGAGTGACAAAAAGAAAAAAGAAAAGAGAGTGCGAAAAATAAAAGAGCGCAAAGAAAGAAAAGATTCAGGACTTGGAAGGTGACAAAAAGAAAGCCGAAATGAAACACACAATCGTCGCAAAAACATGTAGAAAAACGTTTAACTGCTTAGGCGCATTGCATTCCCCAACATACGATTCCCTATGTGTTAAATGTCTCAAACTAATCGGTTTGTTGTGTATGCTGGTTGAGAACAAGTTCTGTTTTTAGGTGGTTGGTTTTGTGGTAACCCGGCTTCACACCCTTACTTCACGAGATCTAAAGGGAGTCTCGCAATGACATCAGAGAGTCACCTACCAATAATTAACCCCTCAGAGGATATCTCGGTATCGGTTATCCCAGCCTCAGAGTCAGCAGCTGCTGAAGAAAACAGAATACTGCAATGCCGCATGATGGAGATGTGGGACACTTAGTCTAATGGCAGAGAGTTTCCCAGTGCAATCCCTGGATTTCTCGAACTTATTCCCAGGACAAGTGGAACCTCCAACGTCCCTATTCCCATAACCAACCCGTTCATCCCGTTTGGGTACCCCACTATGTCAGCTAATTTCACTGGTACGCCTTCTGAGGATCGCCCCTAGACACCATTTTCGGGAGTATCTTCGACAATATTCATCGCACCACCAACCTCTACTACGGCACAGCTAACAGTCCCTAAGCCATGTTTCGAACCGTCAGCCTTCACTTTCCAAGTACCACAATTTCAACTAGACACGACTCATGTCACCCCAAAATCCTGCCCTCAACATCCCCGGGTCTCCTATGGAATAAGAAAGAACTGTGAAGAACCCCGAGCAAGAAGATATAACTCGGAAGATGAAAATCATCGAACAAAGTCTTAAGAACAAACAAGGCCTGAGTGGACAAAAGAGTGTCTCCGACGCTGATCTATGCATGTTTCCTCACGTTCATCTATCCGTCGGCTTTAAGACGCTAAAATTTGAAAGAGATGACAGGCATGGAGACCCGTTCGCCCATTTGAAAAGATATTGCAATCGGCTAAGAGGGGCGGGCGGAAAGGAAGAACTTTTGATGGCATATTTCGGGGAGAACGTAAACGGAATTGCATCAGAGTGGTATATAGACCAAGACACCTCCCATTGGCACATATGGGATGATCTGGCCCGGGATTTTGCCAGAGAGTTCCAGTACAGTGTGGACATAGCTCCAGACAGAAATTCTTTGTCCAACCTCAAAAAGAAGTCTTTGGAAAGCTTCCGCGAATATGCTGTCAAATAGCATGAGCAAGCTGCCAGGGTAAAGCCTCCAATGAATGAAATTAAAATGATCACGGTCTTTCTACAGGCCCAAGAGGTGGACTACTTCCAGAACATGATGTCCTCTATGGGTAAGCCATTCGCTGAGGCTATCAAAATTGGAGAAATGGTTGAAAACGGTTTTAAAACAGGTTGAATCTTGAGTCATGTTGCTTTTAAGGCCACATCATAGGCTGCTCAGAATGGTTTGGAGGGTTTGATGAACAACAATAGAAGTGAAGAGGGAGTCATGATGACTTCCAGCTCGAGAGGGCCTCGCAGATCATTCAGCCAATCATATGTGCCTCTTATAGTCCCACCACACTATTATCCCCTTCAAGATGATGCTTATGCCGTGGCACCGCCTCCCTATGCAGTGATGAACGCGCAACGTTACACGTAGCCACAACATTATCCACAAAACCGAGCTCCATCTCCCAAAAATGTCCATCCTTACCAAGCTCCATAGAATCCTCAACCAAATGATACCCAATAAAATGCTCGCCTAAGAGAGCCTTTCAGAAAGAATCAGTTCACCCTATTGGTGAATCGTATTCAAGCTTGTTCCAAAAGCTAATCAGGCTAAATATATTACAACCAGTGGCCCTGAACCGGTCGAACCCCGAGTCCCCAACGCACCGAGCTGATGCTAGATGTGAATATCAATCTGGAGCAGTGGGACACAATACAGAGGAATGTTGGACCCTCAAAAGGGCAGTTGAAGATCTGATTGAAGTTGAAAGAATTGGTTTTCGGGATGAAGAAGCTCCTGATGTGATGAACAATTTGTTGCCTGCCCACAACATAGGGCTAATGGTTGGAATGATTTGTGAAGATGAGTAATTTGATCCGGCACTAAAGGACATTGTAGCCATTGCCGAGACAGAAGAAAAGCCAAAAAATGGTTGCCAAGCCTGAAAGTTCCCATCAGACGAGAGTCTTAGTAGCCAGTCTTGCTATCCTTTCTACGTCCGGATTATCTCAGGGTGTGATCCGGATGTTTTACTTTATTATCTTACTTTCCGATGTAAACCCTTCTATCTTCAAAAATTGAAAAAAATTCAAAAATTCAAAAAATCAAAAATCAAATGAAATTCTTCCAGGGATGTCTCTTTTCTTAATTTTGTCATTTTTCTTATCCTCTTTTCAGTTTTGTTAAATGCATATTTCAATAACATGACATGTTTGCGGACTTCTTGCCCAGATCCTGAAACGCTGTCATACCTCAAAATAATGAATCAAGAATTAGTTCACAATGAAGATAAGTTTAAGGAAATAAAACAAAGAGTCGGAACAACTGAAGGAAAATTGGTTTCAGATTGGAAAGGTCCATATATTACAACAAGAGTACTGCCAAAAGAGTGCGTTGTACTTGGGACACATCGAAGGAAATGTCCCTGAAATAATTGTCAATACAAATGCAGTCAAACGATACTATGTTGGATCCTTTATATAAAATTAATATTCTCCGATTGAAATGAAGAAGGCTTTCTTTCTCACTATCCAAATACTATCAACCCTTTGCAAATCTTTTAAGCCGGTTACTTTTCTTTGATTACCCTCTTTGGAACTTGAAAGTGTTATTGAAAAAATAAAATGAAAAAAAAATGATAAAAAAGGAGAATAAAAAGAAAGATTAAGGGGGGGGGGAGAGAAAAGACAAAGAAAATGAAAAAAGAGAAGTGGAAAAGGAAAGGAAAAAGAAAGAGAAAACAAAACAAAACAGAAAAATAAAAGAAAATAAAAAATAAAGTTCCCTGAACTACGTTCGACTTGATTCCTAAAGGATACATAGGCAGCCTCTCTCTGGGGTTCAGTCCCACCAAAATAAAAATCCAAATTCCCCAAAATTGAAACTGGGGAAGAAGTTACAATGGTTCGGCGATGGGTTCTCCTGAAAGGTTCCAAGGTTTTGATGCAATACAAATGCTTTTTACCCCAAAACCCTGTTCAAGTCGTTCTGATCAATCACCAAAGAGGTTCGAAATGGAATGATACAGTTACTTGGATCTGATACAACAAAATAAGAGAAATAAAATGAGAGAGTCTTATTGGTAAAAATCTACACGGGCACTGTGAGGCGACAGTAAGCAGAAAAACTAAAAATGAGAGAGTCTTGTTAGTGAAAACTCACAAGGAGCACTATAAGGCGATGGGGAGAAGAGATATGATAGAGGATAGTTGGTGAAAACCCACAAAGGTCACCACTGATCGATAAAGAGGATCTTCAGCCACTGACATTGACGCAGTCCTGGGCAAGATTTCTCGGTTTTGAGGCAAAAGTTTTGATGAATTTTTGAGAGTCGGACGGTTTACACAGATCATGTATCCAGTCCAAAAGGCATGTCACGTTTATTGAAGTCCGCATGTACTCCAGATAAGTCCTTCTTTCCTTTCCCCGAAAGGGATACTTCTTGGTTTAAACTCATTTTCCATTCATTGTTTGTTTTCTTTGAATCCTTTTCAATCTAACTCTATTCCAAAACTAAGACAAAGAAAGGATAGTAAGACTGATTTACAAGGTTCTCATTTGATACAAGCTAATACACAAGAAGGCACCCAGCCTCAGCAAGGGCATCAAGTCGACTTCGACCGGCCATGTTGGCCGATGTTTTGAAGTTGAAAACTCTTGGAAGGAGAAAATTAAATTGAAGTGCCTATAAAGGCAAATGAAGTTGAAAAGGTTGAGCCCCACGTGGCTAATCGTCTTGGCAAAAGTTTGAAAAACCAAGGTACCCCAAATGCTCTGAATTTAAAGTTGGAAAAAAGAAGCCAGAAATGAAAGGCCTATAAAGGAGAAATAAAGTGGGAAAAGGTTAAGTCCCATGCGACTAGCTGTTGCAACAAAGTTTGAGGAGCCAAAAGTTCCCCAATGCTCCGAAGTTAAAAAAAAGAAAAAGAAAAAAGAAGAAGTCAGAAGTGAAAGGCCTACAAAGGCAAAATAAAGTCGAGAAGGTTGAGTTCCACCGACCAACCGTCATGGCAAAGTTTGGAAAAACCAGAGGTTCTCTAGGGCCTGAAATGAAATCGGTCCTCAGGGAACAAGCAGTTGCAGTTGAGATTTTCATCAAAGAAGACAGGTCGAGATCAAATGATAGAAACAATCAAGGCCACAAAACCAACCAGCGTTTCAAACTAACAATTGTTCTTTGTTTGAAAATAGGAAATAAGTGCAATCAAAATCAACCTTGCAAGAAGCAGGTACAACTAAAAAGAAACCGCGCAAGTGCTAGAAACAACTTTGCAGCAAATAATCAATCCAAAAGAGAAGTCTCCTCCAAAATTTTTCCTGCATTTTTACTAATTTTCTTTAAAAAAAATTTTGAAACGAAAAAAAAGAAGAAGAAAAATTCAAAATCATAGTAGTATAGGGTCTCCAATCCCTAGTTGATACCAGCATAACCTGGTAATATTTTCCAACATAGGATCCCATTCCCTAGCTGATGCCAGCATAACCTGGTACTCTTTTCCAACTTAGGGTCCTACTCCCTAGCTGATGCCAGCATAACCTGGTAATCTTTTCCAATATAGGGTCCCACTCCCTATTTGATTCCCGGCGTAACCCGAGGACTTTTCTGGTATAACCCGATGACTTTCCCGGTATAACCTGAGGACTTTTTTCGGTATAACCCGATGAATTTTCCGGCATAATCTGAGGACTTTTCAGGCATAAGCTGATGACTTTTTCGGCATAGCCCGATGACTTTCCCGACATAACCCGAGGACTTTTCCAGCATAACCCGATGACTTTCTCGGCATAACCCGAGGACTTTTCCGGCATAACCCGATGACTTTTCCGGCATAACCCGATGACTTTTCGGGCATAACTCGGTGACTTGCCTGGCATAACCCGAGGACTTTTCCAGCATAACCAAAGGACCATTCTGGCATAACCCGAGGACCTTTTCCGGCATAACCCGATGACTTTCCCGGCATAACCCGAGGACCTTTTCCGGCATAACCCGATGACTTCCCCGGCATAACTCGAGGACCTTTCCGACATAATCCGATAACTTTCCCGGCATAATCCGAGGACCATTCCGGCATAACCCGATGACTTCCCCAGTATAACTCGATGACCTTTTTGGCATAACCCGATGACTTCCCCGACATAACCTGAGGACTTTTCCGGCATAGCCCGATGATTTTTTCAGCATAACCTGGTAATTGTTTCCAACATAGGGTCCCATTCCCTAGCTGATGCGAGCATAACCTGGTAATCTTTTCCAACCTAGGGTCCTACTCCCTAGCTTTGCCAGCATAACCTGGTAATCTTTTCCAGTACAAGGTCTTATTCCTTAGTTGATGCCAGCATAACCTAGTAATCTTTCCAACTTAGGACCTCCGATCCCCATTTGATTTTATTTTAGATATAGGGCTCCACTCCCTAATCTCTTTTCTCCCAAGGATACACAATCCTGATTATATTGCTTTAAATAAAGAAGTAGTTTAGATTTTATTTGATCTACATCCAATCCGCACTCAATAGTGAGTGGAAACGGTCGTTGGAAGAATAGTACCCAACAAGAGTCGGGGTCGATTTCCAGAGGGAGATTAATGTAGGTGTTAGGGGTATACACTTGAAGAAAGCAAAAGTAACAACTACATTGCACTTCCAAACAAAAGGGTTTTTATTTCTAATTCTAATTTTACTCTAATACTTATAAGCTAAGAGAAGAGACTAGAAAGCAAATGATTGGTTTTGGTGTTTTTCCAAATAGTTAAAAATCCTAGGGATGTGACCTTAACCTAGGTGTTCGCCTAATGGGTTAAATGCGTTAACACTTGTTTTATTGATCGGGATGTATAATAGCTCTCAACTTTAAGTTAGCCACTCAATACCTCTCGACCATAGAGTGATTTTGCCGAATTTGGCTTTCTCAAGCCCAAATGGCTATCAAGATAAATAGTTGATATGAGCTCAAGTAGGGTTCTCACTATCTCTAAAGCTAATCAAACCCTTAATTAACCCAATTTCTTATTATCCAAGTTTTCCTAGACTAGGTACTTATTTCTCAAGTAAGAACCAAGTCAAATAGGCATGAATCAATGTTTGCAACCATTAATTATAAAATTAAAGCATAAATAAGGCTAAATAATCAACACCCAATCATAAACAAGCATTAAATTAAATACCCATAAAGTTTACACACTAGGGTTGGGTCACAACCTTAGTAAACGTCTAGATACTCATAATAGAAGATTAAGAAAATAAAGAAAAAATACTAATTAAACTCACAATCTAAGATTAAAATGATAAAATATGATTTTTAAATCCTAAAATAGTCACAAACTTCCTAAAATAGCAAAATACAACGGCTACATCAACTAAAACTTTGAAACTTTACCTAAAAGCGTTATTCTTGTCTATTTATAGTGGCCTAAAGTTCGCAAACAGAAATGCCCCTCGGGAGGTTCTTTGGCCATACAATTTCATGTGCAGTCCACAGATTTCTTCATCTGGTAGGGTCTTGGGTTCTTCAGCCGCACATTTCTGGTGTACGATTGCAAAACATCTTCTACGACCGCACATTTCTTATGCGGTCCGCACTCAAGAAAGGCTTCAAGTCTTGATCATTTGCACACTCTCTGAACTTTGAATTCTTTGTCAGTGCATGTTCTACGGTCGCATAATTCATGTACGGTCAACAGATCAGCTAAAACTCTGTTGGGCTTCTTCACTTGTTCTGCGGCCCGCACTTTGTACTGTGGACCTCACTTCTTAAGTTCTGGCCCCTTCGTACCTTGTGAGTTGGAAGACTCATTTTTGAGTCGAATTTTATCATGGGAGCCCAAACTTCCAACATTCCTGCAATTTGCACATTTTCATTAGTTTCGGAAACATAAATCAATATTTCGGACTACGACAAACGTATAAAGGTGCTAATAAGTGTCCAGAATCCACACTTATCATGGCGCCGATACTAGACTTCGAGGTCATACGGTATGCCATAAGACTTCGGGCAGGATTTCCTTCCATGTCCCTTTGGCATCGGTCAACCTCTTTTCAAGTTTTGGAATATGGTCTTGTTCGTAGATTCTGCCTATCCATTTCCACTCTGGTGGTAAAATGTTGATAGTATTTTCTTAATCTTGTGTTTTTCGAAGAACTTATTTACCTTTCTACCGATGAATTATTTCCCATTGTAGTAAACAACTTCGGACGGTATGCCGAATCGACATATTATGTGGTCTAGATGAATTCAACGACTTATTTTTCCTGAACTTTCTCGAACGCTTGAGCTTCGACCCATTTGGAAAAATAATCAGTCATGAATAGTATGAATTGAGCCTTATCAGGTGCCCACGGCAGAGGATCGACAATGTGCATTCCCCATTTCATAAATGGCCATGGGGTAAGACCGAATGGAGTAACTCTCTCGGTTGATGGATTATAGGTATGTGTCTCTGGAAGCCGTCGCATTTTTGTACAAAGTCCTTCGCATCCTTCTCCATTTCGGCCCAGTAATAGCCGACCCTGATTAATTTTCGAACAAGTATTCCGCCGCTGAATAGTTCCCGCAAGTGCCTTCCTGAACTTCTCTCAAGGCATATTCAGTATCTCCCGAACCCAAGCATATGGCTAGTGGTCCGTCGAACTGAACAAAGTCCCTTTGGCCAAGCGAAATATGCCCGCTTTTGTGCATAGAGCTCTCGATTCTTTGTTGTCCAAGGAAAATTTTTGAATCTTCAAGTAATATATGTACTTGTTCCTCCAATACCAAGTTAAACGTGTTGCGATTGCCTCTGCGTGGCCTTCTTCTATCACTGATTTCATGAATTGTATGATTGTTCCCGAGCTGAACTCATCAGCGTCGATCGGTGACCCTAAATTAGCCAGAGCTTCAACCTCACTATTCTGATCTCGGGGGACGTGCTACAGGGTCCATTCCCTAAACTGATGCAACATTACCTATAATTTGTCTAACTACCTCTGCATCCATTCCCCTTTCATTTCGAACATACCATTGACTTGATTTACTATGAGGAGAGAGTCGCACTTGGCTTCGATCACCTCTGCCCAAGGCTTTTAGCTAATTTGAATCCTGCAATCATGTCCTCATACTCGACCTCATTGTTAGTCAATTTCACATTTCTAATTGCCTAATTACACTTCCCGTAGGTGGTTTCAACATGATGCCGAGTCCGGACCCTTTTGTGTTTGAGGCACTATCCGTAAAAAGGGTCCAGATACCCGAGGCAGTCCCCGGGGTTAACAATAATTGCCTTTCGACTTTGGGTATTAAGGCCGGCTTAAAGTCGGCCACGAAGTCTGCCAAAATTTATGATTTGATGATGGTTCAGTGTCGATGCTCGATATCATATCCACTGATTTTGATGGTTCATTTGGCCTACTGGCTCGAGAGCTCCAGTTTGTGCATGATGTTCCTCAATGGGTAAGATGTTACGACACATATGGGATGACTTGAAAGTGCGGTTTTAATTTTTGGGAGGCGCTTAGCAAAGCGAGCACAAATTTTTCCAGGTGAGGGTACCTTGTTTTGGCCTCGCCTAGAGTTCTACTAATATAGTAAATAGGAAATTACTTACCTCCCTCTCCCTGGAATAAGAATCCACTTATCGCCACCTCGAATACCGCCAAGTAAAGGTACAACTGCTCATCCGCCTTCGGAGTGTGGAGAAAGGGCGGACTTGAAAGGTACCGTTTGAGTTCTTCTAAAGCTTGTTGGCATTCTGGGGTCCAGGAAAAACTATTCTTCTTCTTCAACAGTGAGAAGAACCGATGGCTTTTGTCCGAGGATCTCAATATGAATCAGCCCAGGCGGCTATACGCATGGTTAGCCTCTGAACGGACTTGACGTTGTCCACCACAGTAATGTCTTCTATGGCTTTGATTTTGTCAGGATTGATCTCGATCCCTCGATTGGATACCATGAACTCGAGGAATATTTTTTATCCGACCCCGAATGCGCACTTCTCTGGGTTCAACTTCATATTGTATTTTTTTAATAGGTTCCCTACAAATATTTCAAATGGTCCTCTGCTTGCAGGGACTTGACTAACATGTCATCAATATAAACCTCCGTTGATTTTCCTATCTGTTCTTCGAACATCCAGTTTACTAGGCGTTGATATGTGGCACTAGCATTCTTTAACACGAATGGCATTACATTATAACAATAGGTGCCAAATTTAGTGATAAAAGAAGTCTTTTCCTGATCACCCGGGTCCATTTGAATTTGGTTGTACCTTGAATAGGCATCGAGAAAGCTGAGTATCTCGTGCTCGGACGTCATATCGATCATGAGATCGATGTTCGGTAAAGGAAAAGAGTCCTTAGGGCACGTATTGTTCAAGTCTTTATAATCTAAACAGATTCTTAGCTTATTTCCCCTTTTAGGCACTACCACTATGTTAGATAACCAATCTGGTTATTTTACTTCCCGAATGGAACCTATTTTATGGAGTTTAGATACCGCGTCCTTGATGAACTCATGCTTGATCTAAGAATGAGGCCTCTTTTTTTGCTTAACCGGGTATAACTTCGGGGCCAAACTCAGTTTATGAGTGATTACCTTCGGTGGGATCCCTGTTATGTCAATATGGGACCAAGCAAAACAAGCTACGTTAACTTTAAGAAAATTAATGAGTTTTTTCCTGAGCTCGATGGCTAACCCCGTGCCCAGGTATACCTATCGATCCAGTAGGTGATCGATCAGTATGGTTTGCTCCAACTCTTTGACCGTCGATTTGGTGGCGTCAGTATCATCATGAGCTATGAATGATCTCGGAACTCCGTAATCATCCTCCTCACCAACTCCTCTTTCCTCTGATCCGTTCGGGACCGAGGTCGATGGCTACTATTTAACTTTGGCCTTTCTGGTAAGCTCTGTGCTCCTTGATATTGAAACAGCATGTACTGAGAGTACTTCATCGACTGTGAACATCTCCTTTGCATTCAGATGTTCTTTGTATACCGTCTTTATTCCTCCTGGTGTAGGAAACTTCAATGCCTAGTACAAGGTCGAAGGTACCGCCCTCATGTCGTAAACTCATAGTCTTCCGAATAAAGCCTTATATCTCATATCCCCTTCGATCCCATAGAACTTTATTTCTTGGATAGTCCCGGCGGTGTTCACTGGTAGGGTTATCTCCCCTTTAGTGGTTTCACATGCCATGTTAAATCCGTTCAACACCCGGATTGTAGGCAATATTTGATCTTGTAACCCCAACTGGTCTACGATCCATGATCTGATAATGTTGGCTGCGCTACCTGGATCAACCAACACACGTTTAACTCAAGATTTGATGATAAGTACGGATATTACTAGTGCATCATTATGAGGTTGCATGATAGTCTCGGCATTCTCGTTGTTGAACGAAATGGTTCCCTCCAGGATATGATTTCGGTTCCTTTTTACCTCGTGATAGATACTTTAGTGCGATTTATCATCCGCCCTTGAGGGACATCGAACCCTCTAATGATCATATTGATGATGTGTTGAGGTTCCTCCTGTTCGGTCTATTTGCTGGCATCCTTTTTTCTTAAGTGGTTCTTGGCTCCATCACTCAGGAATTCTCGTAGGTGCGTGTTATTAAACAACCGGGCAACTTCTTCTTTAAATTGCTGGCAACCCTCGGTCCTGTGGCTATGGGTGCCATGATACTTACACATCAAGTTAGGATCTCTCTGGGTAGGGTCGGACTGCAAGGGTCGAGGCCACTTGTATCCTTGATGCGCCTGATGGCCGACACAATACTAGCAACGTCGATGTTGAAGTTATATTCCAATAATTTTGGTCCCTTCCAGGCCCCGAGTGGTCTGAAGTTACAATTTTTTCTCATCAAACCTAGGCTATTGAGGCCTGGACCACTTATCTTTTCGATCCTCGCAAGGTGACGCCCGAACCCATTTCCCCTAAGATCTCCACCATATGGATGATACCGATCTTGTATCGATCTTGATTTATGATCGATGGCTCTTATAGACCTATCATCGATTCAACGGGATAAATGTACCCAGAAGGGGCTCCGAGTTGGTCGTCCTCGACTCTGATTTTTGACTTCTATCTGTTGTAGACATCGGCCTAAGTTACTGCTGGATATTTAACTAAATTTTATTTTAGCTTCTACGAAGACAAAGAGCTTCGGGGGTTAAGTCATTGAGTGAATTCTTGAATGACCTAATCATCGACGATCGGAGACAGGTCCATTCATTCCATCTAAAACCTTGACACGAACTCTCTGAGCATCTCATTATCTCTTTGTTTAACTTTGAAAAGGTCTGATTTCCTAATATCGAACTTGATGGCCCCGACATGAACCTTCACAAAGGCATCTGCAAGGATAGCAAACGAATCAATATAATTTGGGAATAAGTTATGATATCATATCATTTCTCCTTTCGATAGAGTTTTCCCAAACTTCTTTTGCAACACCGACTCGATTTCGTCATCCTCCAATTCATTTCCCTTGATGGCACAGGTATAGGAGGTCACATACTCGTTTGGATCCATGGTTCTGTTATACTTTGGAATATCAGTCATACGAAACCTCTTCGAGATCGGCTTTGGTGTGGCGCTGGAGGGAAAGGTTTTTGGATAAACTTCTTGGAATCCGACCCTTTTAATATTGGGGGTGCTCCCGGGATTTGGTCGATCTTGGAGTTATATGTCTCTACCTTTTTCTCATTGGCCTCAATTTTCTTCTCACCTGATTCCACCGCTTCATCAATGCTTCTAGCATTTTCATTATTTCGGGGTTGACCCCGGGCTTAGCTTTATCCGACCTCACGACGGTTTGCTCGTTTCTTCGAGTACTTTTTCGGGACATTTTGAGCTCGACCCTAACGAGAGGTTGACCCTAATTTTGTTATTGCACTACCATCGCATGTTGAGCCTGCAAGTTTTTGAAGATTAACCGCAGGCTCATCCCATCGCATTCGCCTTCCGACGTTTCTCGAACTATTGATCGAGGGGCTCCACGAACGCTATTTTTGGAGTTAGTTTGCAAGTGTGCATCGATAGCAATCTGTGAATTAGCGTCGATTGGATCGGTGGCTGGGACTCCATTGGGATATTCAGGAGGGGGCATCTCATTGCTTGGCACTAGGTTGTTGTTTTCTCCATGATGGTCAGACTCAACCTCAACGTTCAAGTGAGCATACTGAGAGTTTGACATTTTAAAGTTGACCTAAAATTAAAACATTAAAGAACAAGCGTAAAATAGAGTGTGTTATGGAAATTTATATCAAACCGCTACTATTATCCTTAACCCCATAGTGGGCGCCAATATGTTTATCCTTCAAATGGATAACAATTGAATTTATACGCGATTTTAAGAATACGTAAATTGATTCAACACAAATAATCAAGAATGTTAAGTAAATGAGTTAAGGGTACTATGAACAATAAAACTGGTCATAATGTTATGTTCTAGCTTGAACCTGGATTGGCCAATAGTTTCTGCCCTCGGTCGAGTCTTGGGTTCGAGGCCAATCAAGAACAAAGAACAAAAATAAAGTAATGACTTTTCAATAGCTGGAAAGTAGAGAAATAATTTTTTATTGCCTTGGTATGCGTGTTACAATGTGTCTATTGAATAACAAACTTTCCCTTAATATAGTAGGGGAGTTTTACCCCTAGGGACAATTCTAAAAAGGTAAAATCTTCCTTGTATGCCAATTATTGATACACTACTGACATCCAGTAAGATCTACCCTGTGATATCCAATTGGACGCGGATATCATGGCCATCTGTTAGTAATGTGCAACCATTTGTAATGCTTCCTGGGGTCTCGGAGCTCGTTCCAAATTCGGGGGGTATTGTACCGTTAGGCCCGCGGCGAGTACCCCTTTTCAGCCTCGATTCAAAGAATTCTCGGATTCGGTCTTGTTTGACCAAAAATATAAAAACTTTTGTTAAACTAATTAGATAAGAATATAACGGGTAAATCCTAGTTAAAGATAATAATTTCTAGATCTGAAATATGTTTGTGTGAATATCGTGGGGTAGCTTTAAAATAGATTTATTGTGATGTATATTAAATGATACTGTCATGAATGAGAGGAGAATAATGATTAGCAATAAATGTATTAAATGACACTAAATGTAAACAGACAAAATGATTCACCCAATATTGGATGAGGTGGATGATTCTTCTCTCTGACAATGATATAAGACAAATATGAAAATATCGGAAGCTTTCTCGAATCTGATGTGTGAAATGTGGAATAAACAACAATCGAATCTCTTTGAAAAGGTAATGTTTGTATTTTACTAGAGAGTCAACTTTTAAAGAGAGTTATTATCAAATGGAATGTTACATGCCTTCTGCCATATCTCTCATTTTTTATTTATACGGGATATTCTCAAAAAACCGTAAAAGGTACAACAAAAGGAATATTCAATAGAATATTCTCGTTAAAAGTTCTAAAGTTGTACTAGCCGTTATTTATGTCCCTTGCTTCTCAACCACGGCCCAGATGAGCCACTCAATGGCTTTTTCCGTTCGCCTAGATCGACCTCGCCGAACTGCCCTTGGTAATTTACAATTCTCACAATAATCACCTCCTCATGCTGAATTTCCTCAGTCATATTTTGACCCATACAGTTAGTCTCTCCCGTCCAAAATGGGTGGAATTTGTCTTTTGGTCAACCTCAATGAGCGGACTTTGTCAGTCACAGTTTGAGAGATTCAAATGGGGAGGTCAAGTGGTGAGGATTGCGACCGCGATGATGACGTGGCATTTTGGGAGCCATGCTTATTGACGTTGGTTCAGAAACGATGTCACAACCCCATGCGTCATCATTACGCATCTTCCCGATACATTGCATCATTTCCTGTATCCCTGTAGTTTCGATCCCAATGCGTTTGACGGTTATTTTTCTTGATCCATGCCCGGTGTTCTCTATAAATAAAGGGGGGAAACCCTCCGAATGAAACTTTAAATTTTCCAATCTTTTGAACCTGCATATCTCATTCTCTTCTTCTTCATTCTGTATTCCCATTTCCAACAACCCTTCCCATTATCACTTCTGCACTTTCGATTTCTTCACACATATATAACAAAAGATGGCTAGTGCATCTTCCAACCCTGAGGGGACCTCCGACCCAGTTCCATTGCCAATGGTCATGCCCTCTCATGATGAATGGGAATCCATTGTCGTAGAGGAAATTGTTCCTTATAATTCAGGCTCCAGGCCGGACTTCTCAAAGTCACCTGCGGACGAACTCGAGCCTGCAAAATCCGAGATGGAAGCAGCCCACCTTGCCGTGCTTAGAACCAAGTACAACATTCCCGCTCACATCGATCTTGTCCCTGCTGGAAACAACGTGATCCAGATTCATCATCCTGGGTATTGCGCATTTTACGCGTACCCGTTACAAGTGGACTATTCTCTCCCTCTTCCCCTATTGGCGGAGAAATTCTGTCGCTAGTACAACATCTGTCTGTCCCAGCTCTCCCCCTATATTTACAAACTCTTTCTTATGTTGATAAAATACGCGAAGCTGGACGACCATAGGATTTCCATCCTCCATCTGCTGCATCTTTTCGCGCCAAGCTACCACATGGGTACGATGATACATTTTTGTCACCGTGTGACCAAGGGACTGGTGGTGAAAATGGACGATAAGAAAAATCATCGATTTTGGGTCAACTTTTTGTACATCAAAACTGAGCACGTGGTGGTGAACCCTAGTGGATTCCCTTAGGAGTGGAACTTCGCCCGTAAGTATTTTTGCAAACTGATTGTTTGTTCTTTCTTTGGTGACTTGATCGTTCTCTTTTTGTGTAGACGAGAAGGACCTCCTACGTTGGTTGCCGATATTCGCAACTGGTAGCTCAAATTTTGCCCCATATGGTGGGAATTCATGAATGGTCATCGTTCAACAAGAAGTTTGGACGTAAACCTTCTTCGACTGGTAAGTTTTGATCTTCAGTCACTTCGACCTTAATGCAATCTTCTTTTATTTTTACTAACTCTTTTCGGTTCTTCCTTCTTCCCTTAGACTCTTCTTTTGGAGATCGAGAGCACCCGCCGAGAGGACAAGCGAAAGGTTGTTTTCAAGAAAATAGTTCTGAAGTATAAGAGGTATTGTGACAAGTATCGTGAGATGTGTGCCCGGTTCAATGCAAGCGGCAATTTCCAATCCCTTAGAGATGAGTTGGGGAAGAAGGACGATGAGCTCGTGAGGGTCATCGGCAGATGCAACAAGCTCGAGGGTGCGCTTAGAGCCAAGGAGGACTAGCTCGAAATGAGCAAGGAGGTCGTGGCTGAGTGTGTCAACCTTAAAGATCAAGTGGCGTCCCTGTAGGCCGAGCTATAGCAAAGCTTGATCAGATCTAATGGACTAATGATGAGTTGATTGAAATTGTGGCAGAGTCGGAAAGGACCAAGGAGGCCAGGGTAGCGACTTTAGCAAAGGTGGCAACATTAGAGGGTACTATCCGTGTCCTCATATATGAGCGAGCAAATGATGTGGAGATGCCCACTCTCAGGGAGGTAAGGTTTGATGAATGGATTGGTGGTCTTGAGAAAGCGATTTCAGACCTAAATGAGCAGGTCACCGTTCTTGAGGCCGAAAAGGCACAGCTACTGGCTCAACCATCTTCATCTCATTCTAAATCTTATCCCATTGTTCCACGGGATTTGTACGAGAAGTGGATTCATACCGAGGCTCAGCTAGACATATTCAGGGGATTGATGACGGTGTCACACCTCCTTTTGGCACTATCGCACCCCGTGCAGGGATGAAGCAAAGGGAGTTTTTCCAATTAAAGGACAATCGAAACGAGATTTATTATTAAGAATCAGAGTCACCACTTGGGAGATTTATGGTGTCCCAAGTCACCGGTTGAATCCCGAATCGAGGAAAGGTTTGACTCTATTTAACAATCTGCGAACCAGAAATCCGGATAAGAAATTCTGTTAACCCGGGAGAAGGTGTTAGGCATTCCCGAGTTCCGTTGTTCTAGCACGGTCGCTTAACTGTTGTATTCGGCTTAATTATCTGATTTTAAATACATGTTGAACCTATGTGTAAATTTTAACTCTTTACCGCTTTTATTATTATTATTATTATTATTATTATTTTAACAAAGAATTGCAACGTTGTGAAAGCGTATCTCGAACCATGTCACATCAATGTACCCGTGGTTATCGACACATTTCGACTCCGTTGAGATTTGGATTTGGGTCACATAAATGTGCACCCAAGTTAAGATAGTAAATTATTAAAGGCGCGCCTAAAGCGACTAGCATATCATTATTTTGGGTAAGGCCGTGAAATTTTGCTAAACGGCTCATCCCGAAATCTAAGTAATCTTACAAACACATATAGAGGGCCCCGTGGCGTATGTATTTTCGTTCGTCGAGGCTCGTCTCATTCATTTTTTAAAAGGATAATCCTAAAGTGACTACATTTTCCTATTAAGTTTGTCTCTAAAATAAAAGAGAAAAGGTCCTAATTAATTTACATGCGTGACAAGCTTGGGCCTCTTATTAGTTATTAGGTTACAATAGATGCTACCGGAAAATTACACTCGAACTTATAAAAATGGAAAACTGTTCCGTGCCTTATTCTATAAGCGAGCTACTAAAGCTGAAATTATAATATGCATACGAGATTGACAAAAATATTAAAACAAACTAACCATCTCTAATTAATTTAAACTAACAGTACTAGATGAATTGAATTGTTGGAATTAACTATGTGTAATACGAAAGCCATTTTTGAACCTTGTCACTAAAATTAGCTACTAACATTATTCAAATAACTATTTAAAATGATGTTATTTACTCAAGTGACCTCGCAATTTCAGAACTAGACACATTAAACCAACATGCTGATTTCCATTTGAACTATTTAAACTTGTAAACTATTTGAGATTATTTTACGACTAGCTCGAAACGCATTAACTACCCTATATTTCATAACTAGTAATCACCAACTAAGATTAATATTAATGGATATTCATATGTTTGTAGAGATAGATTTATCAGTTCAATTTATACACTTATCATTCAGTTGCCAGTAAAAATTCTACTCAATATCCGATTAAAAACGCGAGAGAATTCAAAAGGAAACGTGACGGCATTTTATTTCCTCTCCAACTTCAAGTTTACATCAGTACATGATTTCAGAGTGTGTACCTGGTATAGGAAGCAAAAGAAAAGGAAACATGAGTGATCAACACAACAGTAGTATACAACAACAGCAACAACCAACAACAGATAGAGAACCCAGCAGAATAAATCCCAGGAAAACCAGTAGGAATTTCAAAGATACCAAACAGCAACACCAACGCCAGAAACCCAAAGCAGCTTAGTTTCAACTAAATACCAATCGGAATTACCAGCAACCACAAGAGGAACTCGAAAATATAACTTCATAGTTAAAGCTAGAGATCTCTTTTAGTTTTCAATTAAACAGTATTCGTTGAACTGACTAACTCCTTAAAATGATCTATTCCAAACTGATTGTTTCTTTATCAACGACTTATGATATCCTCAAATGTGACCTCTCAAAAATAATTTCAAAAGCTTCCCTTTTTTCGGACTCAGAAAAGCAGGCCCCTATTCTGTCCAAGTCTCCTCTATTTATAACCCCTTTGAGATACTTAAACAAATATCAAGACCATTCTTTGCCCATGATATTCACTTACAGCCCCACTACTAAGTGTTTTGTGCCATTTTTAAATCGTCTGTCCCCCACTACCATTTGGCCACTCTATTAATTAATTTAAAGCATGGGTATATGTATTTTAATCACTACTTTTAACACCATTATGTCTTGTTCCCCAATATGCATTAACAATGCCTTATTTTACTATTATTAGTGCTTAGTGGACAGAGCACTCAACATAAATTATTCAACAAATTGTCAATTCCCGTATTACCCCTAAAATTACTGAAATTACTATTGTACCCCCATCCCTTCAATCTGTACCAAAATTATCAACTGACCAAAACTGGTTCCTAAAAACACCAAATCACTACAGCTATAACCAAATCACCTAATCAAATTCAACAATTAATCTCGTTAAACAAACTCCTAATCAACAACATTTAGGAATCACTTCAACAAAGTCAGATTCATATCAGAATTAGCACAATCCAGCAGACTTAAATTACTTAAATCAATCAACGATTGAACTTCAAATTAAATCCAACAGTAATACAACCAAGATGAAGGATTCAATGATTTAACAAGAAACAACCCAAATGAAGCTAAAGCATGGTAGGACAATGAACACGAAAATGAAACACAAGCTATAAACTCTAAATATTTTTCACAACTATTAAAACAGAATCATACTAACAAAATGAAAAAGATGAAGGACGGACCTGAAGAAACTTTCCGATTAAACCGAAATGAAGCAACAATTAACTGCACATTAATACGACTTTAAATGAAATCAACAACATCGAACCAGAATATTCGGACGAAGACTCCAACTTTGACGTAAATAAAATCTGTCCGGCCAGCGACCGTTTTAAACAAATGATGAGCAGCGAACAACTGAAGACGATGAAGTAGAAGCTGGTGACGTGGCTGAAGGTTCACGTGAAGGTGACGACGTGAGGGCTGGAGGGGTCGTTTGGTTTTTCCGGCAGGCTGGTTTGTCAACGTTGGTCGAGCTGGAGCTTGGGGTGGTCGCTTGGAGGCAGTAGGCTGGAGGTCGACGGGCTGTTGATGGTGGTCGTGAGACGTTTGGACGTGAGCTGGATGTTTAGGGCTGGTGACGGGAAAAAATGGCTGGTCGTCGTTGTGCCATCGACGAAGAAGAAGAAGATGAAGCAGCAGCCATGGAGAACGAGCTGCTACTCGAGCTGATGGAGGTGATGAAGGACGAGGTTGACGACGAAAATGACTGGCTGGCAGCCATGGATGTGGTCGTTTGGCTATTGGTCGACAGGGATGGCTGGACGAGGGTGGTGCTGTGTGTCTGTGTTTTTTTTTGTTGAAGATGGGGATGAAGGTGGTTGATGGGTTTTTTAGGGTTTGGATGTTTTTAGGGAATGAAGTAAAAAAAATAAGAGGGAAAGGGTGTGTCGTTTGGGTTATGGCTAGGGCGGGTCGGGTCGACCCGGTGAGTTTTGGGTTGGGTTTGTGAGACACTTGGACCATGTTTGTTTAATTTGAAAGATGACCCAATCCGAATTTCCTTCTATTTTGTTCTCTTTCGTTTATTTAATTCCTAATTAATAAAATTAAAAATGCTAAGATTAGATTATAAAAACTGAGGTTATCTTAAAATACTAATTAACTCCTAATAATAATTATCACACATAATTAAATATCAATTGAAATAAAATCACACAATTGGACATTAAATGCTAAAAATGCAAAAATACATATTTTTGTGATTTTTCTATTTTTGTAAAGCAAACTTAATTACTCCTAATTGTAGAATTAAATCCTAAATGTAAATGCGACATATTTGTGTATTTTCATTAATTTAAACAAATAAACATGCACAGACAAATACAAATAATTATCCAAAAATGCCGCGAAAAATCTTAAAATTGCACACAAAGGAAAATTGTTTTATTTTGAATTTTTTGGGAGTAGTTCTCATATAGGGCAAAAATCACGTGCTTACAGCTGCCCCTTTTTGTCCGAAAACACGAAGAGTTTTCGTGCAAAGATAAAGCGAGCATTTTTTGCCCGTTTGAGTGCTCCGCGCGAAGCATTTTTGAAAGATTTGACTGAACCTTTGCTTCAAAAGGTCTCCTACATATCCCCAGCTAAAAGGGAATCAGGTCAATGTAGTTCGGAAAGTTTTGGTAGCTGGGACTACCATGAGACTATGGCTTTACTGTTACTGCTGTTGATACTGCTGTTGCGGCTACTACCTGCCGACCTCCTAATTACACTGTGCTAAACAGAAAAATAAGAAGTTAGACTAAACTAGTCTATGAATTACAAAATCTTATCTAGATCTTCAGGCTTGCTCTTGTCGCATTGCTTTCTTGTTGACTTGTTTCCTCTAATGTTTCTTCATTTCTGACTTCACTCGTCGACCTCTCTTGATTGCCGAACTTGGACTGTTTATTTCCTTCTTGTGGGCTTCGCTTTATTTTTCTTTGAAGCTTGAACTGACCATCACTGCCTTCCTTTTGATTCCTGAATTTGGATTTATGCTGGGGATTTTTGTGGTGTAACCTTCTGCCTTCCGGTGGGTTACTTACTTCAAGACTTTGAAATGTAAAAGACTGAACTGTAAAGACTGAAATGTAAAGGCTGAAATGTAAATACTGAAATGTATTCCTCCATTATACGGGCGGGCTCCCGACTTCGAAATTTGAAATTTAAAGACTGAATGATTACCATCTTAGGAGAAAAAAAATTCACCTGACTAAGATTTTGACGCTAGGAGATAATTCATTAGACTAGGTCTAAATTTATTGATCTCAGGAGAGAGATTCATCAGACTGAGATTTTGATATCTTAGGAGAAAGATTCAACAGACTAAGATTTTGACGATAGGAGATAATTCATCAGACTAGGTCCATTTTTCTGATTACTTAAAATGTAAAGACTGAAATGTATTCCTCCGATATACGGGCGGGCTCCCGACTTCGAAATTTGAAATTTAAAGATTGAATGATTACCATCTTAGGAGAAAAATTCATCAGACGAAGATTTTGACGATAGGAGATAATTCCTCAGACTAGGTCTAAATTTATGTGATCTCAGGAGAAAAATTCATCGGACTGAGATTTTGATATCTTAGGAGAAAAATTCATCAGACGAAGATTTTGACGATAGGAGATAATTCCTCAGACTAGGTCTAAATTTATGTGATCTCAGGAGAAAAATTCATCGGACTGAGATTTTGATATCTTAGGAGAAAAATTCATCAGACGAAGATTTTGACGATAGGAGATAATTCCTCAGACTAGGTCTAAATTTATGTGATCTCAGGAGAAAGATTCATCGGACTGAGATTTTGATATCTTAGGAGAAAAATTCATCAGACTAAGATTTTGACGATAGGAGATAATTCATCAGACTAGGTCTAAATTTATGTGATTTAAAATGTAAAGACTGAAATGTATTCCTCCGTTATACGGGCGGGCTCCCGACTTTGAAATTTGAAATTTAATGACTGAATGATTGCCATCTTAGGAGAAAAATTCATCTTACTAAGATTTTGATGCTAGAAGATAATTCATCAGACTAGGTCTAAATTTATTTAATCTCTGGAGAAAGATTCATCAGACCGAGATTTTGACGCTAGGAGATAATTCATCAAACTAGGTCTAAATTTATGATTACTTAAAATGTAAAGACTGAAATATATTCCTCCGTTATACGGGAGGGCTCCCTACTTCGAAATTTGAATTTTAAAGACTAAATGATTTCCATCTTAGGAGAAAAATTCATCTGACTAAGATTTTGACGCTAGGAGATAATTCATCAGACTAGGTCCATTTTTGTGATTACTTAAAATGTAAAGACTGAAATGATTGCCATCTTAGGAGAAAAATTCATCCAACTAAGATTTTGACGCTAGGAGATAATTCATCAGACTATGTCTAAATTTATGTGATCTCAGGAGAAAGATTCATCAAACTGAGATTTTGATATCTTAGGAGAAATATTCATCAGACTAAGATATTGACTCTAGGAGATAATTCCTCAGACTAGGTTCATTTTGTTGTTTTAAAATGTAAAGACTGAGATGTATTCCCTTGTTCTCCAGGTGGGCGCCTGACTACCAAAACTTGAATTGTATTCCCTTGTTTTCCAGGTGGGCGCCTGACCTCAACAACAACTTAAAGTAAAATGCCATTTCGTTCTTCAGGCGGGTACCTGACCTCAATTATAATTTAAAACTTTAATTAAAACTTAAGAAAAACAATGCCTTTCTGTTCTTCAGGGGGGCACCTGACTTCAACAACAACTTAAAGTAAAACGCCATTCCGTTCTTCAGGCGGGCACCTGACTTCAACTATGATTTAAAATAAAACGCCATTCCGTTCTTCAGGCGGGCACCTGACTTCAACAATAATTTAAAGAAAAATTCCATTCCGTTCTTCAGGCGGGCACCTGACCTCAACTATGATTTAAAACTTTAATTAAAAACTTAAGAAAACAACGCCTTTCTGTTCTTCAGGGGGAGGGGCACCTGACTTCAACAACAACTTAAAGTAAAACGCCATTCTGTTCTTCAGGCGGGCACCTGACTTCAACAACAACTTAAAGTAAAACGCCATTCCGTTCTTCAGGCGGGCACCTGACTTTAACAACAACTTAATGTAAAACGTCATTCTGTTCTTCAGGCGGACACCTGACTTCAACAACAACTTAAAGTAAAGTGCCATTCCGTTATTCAGGCGGGCACTTGACCTCAACTTACCTTATCTGTATCCTACTAATATTGTCCTTTCTTTGCCTTGTAAACCATTTTCTTCTACTGGAAGTACCTCCAGAACCGCTTCCTTCAAAAACTTGTGTTGTCTTCCGTAGAAACTGTTGGGGATTTAATTACTTACTTGCTGGGGATAATACTGCTGGAGGAATCTCTCTTCTTCCCCTTCTTCTTCTTCTTCTCTTTTTTTTCTTTTTTTTTCTTTTTTTTCCCCTCCCGCCTACTGCCCCCCTTCCCCTCCCACTCCGGCGACGCCCTCCCCCTCCGACGACCCTCTCCCACTCCGGCGACCCTAGTAAGTTCTCTCTCCTCTCTCCTCTCTCCTCTCTATACACTATCCCCCAATCCAGCCCCCGCCCCTCCTGTGGATC